>JAVQJL010071854.1:0-46515 GCA_036024295.1 Nannoperca obscura | reverse complement strand
TCAAAGCAGAAAGAACATTACATTTTCATTTTTATTATTATGCTTTATCAAAAGGAAACATGTCACTGATATTTATATTCAGCCCGGACCAGTCTGAAGTGATCCCAGTGGTATTGGCTCCACTGAAGGCTCTGAATGTAAAATGAAAAACTGATTTAAAACATAGTCTTTGGGGCCCTGAATACGTGTGAGAAAAATAAGGATGAATCCAAAACACAACGTTTCATTTTTAGACTTTTGATTTGGTGAATTGCTGCCAACTTAATTCTGAATGTGAGCTACCACAGTTTCCAGAGAGTAATAATGTCTACACCGTTTATGAGCTTCAAGTAATTGCTGACCTCTGCTGGAGACTTGTAGGACTTGCAGCTACGTTTAAAGAGCTACAGTATCTTCTCTTACACAATTCTCCAGTCTCCTGTAAAACACCCCCTCTCCCTTCATACGCTTGAACTACAAAGACCTCTTACTTACATAAACACGGAATTTAAATTGCCACAGCAAAGCAGAGCAGAGGTCTAACAATATATATATATATATTTAAGTATAACAATTACATTGCTTTAAAACTTGCCTTTGTCTTTTATTGTTTTTATTTCTTAATTTTTTTGCTTGAGGATTTTGGTTTAATGGGAAATAGAGACATAATTTATAATAATGCATAAAGATGTATTTGTGAACAAGGTTTTAATCCCTCAATGTTGCTTTCCCCCACTGTTTTGAATGACAAGTGGATTACCTCACTTTATTCTTATAGCTTTAACATATGAAAAAAGAACCTTTAAATTCGCTTTGATATATAGTATATATATATACTATATATTTTGATATATAGTGTTAAATACACAAAACAAAAATGAAGTGCCGACCAGATGCAATGACACTGCGCTTACACTAGATGGCAATCCTTCACTGACTCACTCCATTAACCATGGTGGAACAATGTTAATTAAGAACACTTGGTGATGTCAAAGTAGCAATAATTAATATTATGAGTTTTTGGAATATATTTTTTAATTTTCTCGGGACTGTATGACAAAGAAATAATAGTTATTTTAAATTATGTAACTATCAAAAAGAGAATTTCAGAATAAATGTCCATTAGACAAAGGTTGTTATCCAAGTCATGCATCCTAGTGATATAAGTTACTGTCTTTACACTTATTAACTATAGTACTTATATGCTATATTATGTATACTGACTTGACTAATTCTAACTTACTCTCATCCTATCATTATTTTCATTAAGTTAATATGTGTATTGATTATAACTAATTATCGAATAAAACGTATATATTATATCAACATAACCTGTTTGAGTGACATTATGCTACGAAAACACAACAAAAGTTCAGCATAACTCCTCCCTTCTAAATAACCAAATACCAGATGTTTCCAATGTTTTCTGTAGGCAACTTTTCTGTACAACCTTCATTAGACACTTTCATTAGATTGCTGGCCCAACCATAAAAATGTTATGTACCGATGGCATATTCACGACACAATCACAAAGGACACAAAAGAAGAATCGTTACACTGTAAACATCTGTCACACGGGCCTTCTCCTGTAAAACGTGCTGTGCCGTTATGGAACATAATAGTCTAATGATGCTGTGACAGGTGATGATGAATTCCGGTATGAAATCATTTAAGTGTCGTGAACATGCTTCAGCAACCGGTCACAAAGCACAAGTCGCTGTTTTTCTGCCACTCAACAGTTTGGGGCTTTGCAGGGACGAGTGAGTTTGACCTTTCAAGATTGCTATCTGTTATTGGGCGTGTAATAAACAACCCGACCTATAACCTTTCAGCAAGACAATTTTCCAATCACTAGCTGTATTACTCCACTGTCTGTCCAGTGACTTGTTTTGGACGACTCACACTTAAACACAGTTTTCATCACAGTCATTTGACCTATGTGCAGTCTGTGCTATTGTTATTGACAATGCTGACTGGCATTAGTTTTGATCGTTATTACAATTGTACTTGTTTAGAAATGCATTAACATTAACCGCAGTCATAAAAACTGCCTTTGCTCTGCTGGTTGTGAATATAGTTTTATAGTTTGTCAGAACATAATTATGATGTGTTTTGACAACCACTTCAGTAGAGTCAGTGGCTGGCCTCAGCGTTGCGCACAGTGCAGCACACAGGCTTTAGTTTAACAACTTTTGACAAAGAGTCTTGATCAAGATCCACAGAAGTCATTGCTCTCAAAAGTCTCTCATCCGAAGCTCTCAGACACAACATTTATTGGAGCGCTATTTGACTGAGATCCGTTGTGTGATTTGTTTTGTTTGTCAAGGTCAACCATATGCATTTCATCAGCTGAGTGAATCTGAGAAACTCAACACAATTACGTAGCATCGCACTGGCGGGATTCTCTGTCACAGCATGCGTATCCGTTTCTCTGCAAGATGAAATCATTAGAGTATCCTCTCAGGTGACTATTGTTTTTTGAACTTCATTATTTAAGTACCATTTTAACGATCCCAAAGCATAGAATCTTAACAGAATGTCGCTCCACAGCAGCCGCTGTATAGTGACATTGTCACTTCTCTTTGCTTCTTTCTTGCAGAATATCTAGTGTCCAAATGAAACTCGGTCAGTCTGTGACTCTCATCGTATTAAAACCCCCCATGTGCTCACAAGATACATGGCATTTAGATAGATTTATTCTCTAATTAGCAGAGATGAGTCGGGATTAAAGGCAAGCAAAGCCGAGGGCCGGGGCTGTGCTGCGCACTTATGCATGCACACCACACAACACATGAATAAATGATGGAATAAGCCTGTACTACATAATCATCAGAATGTCGGATAATGAAATGTTGTAGGAACAAAAAAAGATGGTTAAAGAGACTTGGGGCCAGCATGGCCGTCCTTAGAGAGTTGGAAACAACTGGTTTGTATGAAGATACACTTTGTGTGCAATTTCCATATGTTCCAATTTCAATTTACAACACAATCATTTACATTTACCATAAAAAAAGATGGATAATTATCCCGTGGCTTTCCAAGACTTTGACAGGGAAGTGCTTGAAATAATTTATGATTACAACAGCAGAAACTGTGCACAATGTCAGTTGCACTCTCATTACCAGTCATAAATAGAAGCTTTTGTGCATAGTGACAACCTGTCTGCTCCTGGAGGACATCATGTCCTCTCTGCTTTAGGATAAGTGGCAGTGATCGCTGAGCTAGCATAGACCGTCTCATATTAACTGGTCACAATTAGCTGAACAATTGCCCAAAGCTGAAATCATTCCTTAAATAAAAGTGTTAAAGGGAAAAGGGCACGAACCTGGAAGTTCACATTTGACACAGCATCTTTCCTTTTTTTTGGACCAGTGAGTCAGCATGAGTCATACAGGTTTTGCTATCTTTGGCTTTGTTTGCAGCCTTATTCCAACTCCAATATTTCTTTTAACAAGTCTGTGTCTGAAGGCTTTGAATTCAACAGTGGTTCACAAAAACATGCCATCTCACAAGTTAAATTCTCTTTGACCTTTGTTTACATTTTAGCAGCAGTCCATTTATTTCCACCGGTAAATGATCAGATGTTTTGTTATTTTAGTCGTCCCTCTCTTGTGAGAGATGCATTGTGTCTATTGCGGCCCTGGCGGCTTCCTCCCTGCTTGGATAATCCAAGCAGATGTGAACTTCCCTCAGTGCCCCCCATCAGTCCTGTGCCCCCTCTCACATCAACTAATCTCAACCATGCCTGTGATAGCGGAGTGTACCATCTGCTCTCCTCCAGCCCTCTTTCCTCATTTTTATCCCCTCTGTATATGGTCTCTAGCACTGACACAGAGTGCAGCACGGATTTATCAGCCCATCAAGCTTTAAAGTCTTAATATATCAGTGTCACAATCAGGGCTGTGGTGGAGGTTAAACTAATCTAAAATCAAGTGATGTGCTACGTTCTATATGTGAAACACTTCACACAATAAATCCTAAAAAGTCTCAGTATAATTTATAATGATTACAAGTCATATATTTAGAAAAGCACAATTAATATCTGTCTCCCTGCAACAACTTTTTGATTGTTTCTGGTCTGTCTCTGTAAGGATAGAATCAGTGTAGAGTGGCAAAAACAGGCGCTTTTAGAGAACTGCAGCCCGTTTGTCGACTGAGGCAATCTACTGGACCAAATCCCAGAACCTTTGCTAACTATTTGTGCATAAGACTCATTACCCTTGACAGCAGTTGACACAATATTTTCTCAACGACCACAATTGCATTCTCTCCTGCTGTGATGTTTACGGTTTCTGTTGTCCTCAAAAATGTTTTAAAGTGCCAAAAAAACACGAGCAATGGAGTCTTACATGAGGACAACATTTTCTGGCAAAGACAGAACAGTTTTAGTTATTTCACTCGAGACATTTCTGTATTTGTGCTTCTTGTCCTGGTTTAAAGTTGGAAAAAGGTGATAAGAATCTGAAGACAGTGTTGGGGTCGTTTGCTCAAACCACACAAGATTAGCTTTGTATCAAACTCAATAATTCAATTAAACCTTTTCATTGTTGTTTATTAAGTTGTGAAAATGTAATGTTGCAGAAAAAACTCAAGATTTGGGGATTTGATTTAAAGACATCTCACTTTCATATAATCTACCAAACAGTGTCCGACACTAGAAATAAAACTAGAGTGCTGCTCGGGCTGGAAGTTTCTGTACAAGCCCGACCTGAGTCCGAGAGAGAAGTAACTGAGGCCAACCAGACCCTGACAGGCATTCTGTTTGTTGTATCTGAACCCGACCTGAGCCCGATGTGAGCTGAAGCAAATGACTCCATATCATTTGATGTTTTTTGGTGCTTTTTTAAACTCTCCCAATTTATGTTTGACCTCCTCTATCTTTAGCCTGGCTACGTGAATATTTACCGTCTGTGTGTTGTGTTCATGCATTGTCACATAAATTACAAGGCCCAGCACTGAACAGGAAACATATCAAGTATGAAGTGACCAAACCCGGCCCAACAAGTCCAGCTGTTCTCGGCCCGGTATCCAACCTCTAGTCCAAACCCTGAGGGCAGGACCAGGAACTCTGATTGGCCAGCCGTTCTTTCTGTGCTGTACAGAAGAGATGCTCTTCTCATTTGATTATAATCAACTATTGAAAAGTAAGTGTATAATTATCCATACAGCTCAGCTCAACGTCCTTTTAATTTACCCCACTGGATGAATTCTGGGTTGAATCCAGTCAACCCAGCTGAGACGTCGACTGTTACACTCCAGTCATTTACTTGTTCGATCTATAAACTGACAATTGATTGTAGACTGTTTTGACAGGAATATATTGCCAGATGCTGTTGCCGAGCCAGTTATCGATTAAGCCATTCATCTGCATTATCACCTGCATTTAATCACAGTGGCTTAGACACACACTACAGAAACATTTGGACATCCTAATGGAAGTCCTTAGGTTTATCGCCTTGTCCATCCGCCACCCACATGTCCCCTGCCTGAGCCTGTATTAATTGTTCCAGACAAGACAGTTCAAGGACGTAGTGAAGGAGAACAAACAAGCTTGACCTTTTCCAGGTGACTACATCTGGATGCTGCATTGTGCAAGAGCAAGGCCCGCAGGAAACTTTGGAGGACGAGGGTGGGCTTTATGTTTGCATCCATCAACAACAATTCATCCCACGGCAAGTGATTTGTCACGGTGGACAGGCCTGTTGTCAAAGTAAAGAACATGCTATAGACTGTATGTTTGAACACTGTCACAGCTGAGACTTTGCCTTCAAATGTATAACGTTGTGAAAGGGAAGTGCAAACAGCGAGGATGTTCCGCTGAGCGAGAGCACGGAGGAGAACAAATGTGGCCTGTCTCCAGTCTTCTTTTGTTCCATTTACTTTCCAGCAATTTGTTGCTGCCTAAACCCAATCCATCTTCAGACTCTAAGTAGGCCATATGGAAGCCTATATTCATTTATAGAATATCACTAAAATAAGGTGTTCTCTCTTTGATTTATATATAGTTTCTTGCTACCTTTTTTTGCTCTTTTATTCTCTCCAGCTGTCGTAGTCAGTCACACTTTGGATGTATTCAAACAATGCACGTTTCATCAGTTGGCTGAGAGGAATTGAAAGGTCAGAAGAGAAGTCATAATTTGTCTAAAAGCTTGTGATCCAAGGCAAGTAAAACATTACTATTTGCCTTTGATGACACAATTTAAAGCTACAATGTAAAATGTCACATAATTGGAAGCCTGTATTACATACAGCATCTTACAACAATGCCTTAGTGCTTTATCATACAGGATAATTATTGTAATGAGCACATGACAGATGAGTAGGCGAAGATGCTTCCAGATGTTGCTAAACAATTATTGAACTTCCTCCTGTGTTTCCTGATGCCATCATTTAACTGCAGGTCATAAGTGTATCTGCTGTCACTGTCTTAGCAGCGCTGCTTCATACAAATGTAGTATTTTGCTCAGATTGTGATGAATGTGGTATATATTGACCTCATTAGGCCTGAGCGATTCTTAAATCCATCCCTTCCTGTCACTTGGTGCTACCAGCTTGCGCTTCCCTCATTCATCTTTAATGGGTTTGCCGTGCTGGATTCATTTCTCCAGTTTAACACACATCAATCACAGGGTGATCTGACTCCCCACTGGGTATTTACAGTAAATGCTGTTGTATATAAGCACTTATGTGATTATTAAACTGTGGTTGGGCTTTAAATATTGCCCATCGCTGGACTAACTGCTCAAGATCAACAGTCCCACAGTGAAATGATTCTCCAATGGATGCTTAAAAATATACTTTTTAATACTTTTGTTGCAAATTCCTAAAATAAACATAAACATATGTTATTGCATCAAATGTGTGTGTGGACTGTGATGGACTGCAATATCTAATTATGTTTTACAGTTGACATACATTTTTATATCGATTGTGATGTCTGACATTTATCTCTGCCAAATGTATATTCAGTAACTGGATACTAATGTTTCCCCCCATAGTAATACATCATCGTAATAAGAAATCAGTGCAGGATACAGACCGCGTGGACACGTTAACTCAAGCGTGACCTGACCAACGGCACATGTAAGAACTGTGTTGAACAACAAGAGAGATTTACTTCATAATTCTTCTCATAATGCTTATTTCAACATCCATCTTCAGCTGTTTGCTAGAAG
The DNA here is from genome assembly GCA_036024295.1 of Nannoperca obscura. Taxonomy (NCBI): domain Eukaryota; kingdom Metazoa; phylum Chordata; class Actinopteri; order Centrarchiformes; family Percichthyidae; genus Nannoperca; species Nannoperca obscura. The sequence goes on along the minus strand of JAVQJL010071854.1, from coordinate 39,361 downwards.
CATGCATTGATGTTCATGGCTGCCCACGGCTACCGTGTCCTCGATTCACCTCTCGCCCTCTCGACTTTGAATGATATTTCAGTGCTGCTGCCAAAGAATTGTGACCAGGTGGCAGCATGTGCACATCTTCATTCCTCTGCGGGGTTTTCTGGCATTATCTCAGGTGCACGGATAAAGATGAAACAACAGCTGCAGATTCTGAGGGTGTATGCATACAGAGCAAATTTGGAGTTATTGGGTCCATTATTGACTGATTTATTTAGTTTATTTGCTATCTCTTGCTTCGATTTTGACCATTCTTTTTGTTTTACTTGCCTTTTGTCCCCCCAATCACTGCCCCTTTAATATCAGACCACCAGCAAGTCTTTCTGCAGCTGAGAATAAATCATAATAGGTCTGTATTTTTTTTTACAAACAGAGAAATATTTACTTCACAAGAAAGAACATAAGGCTGCTTGACAGAAAAAAAGAAGGTAGCTGTTGTGAGAATAGGTGTTAGACTATTGAAACATTAGAAAGAAAGGGAAGAGGGGTGAAGAAGTGCTATGAGGGAAGACACCCTAAGCTCTAACCTCAACCACCTCCATTTGTCAATGTCACACTTGTGTCTCTACAAAATCCACAGTTCTCTGAACTCAGTGACCATTCTGCTTGTCAGAAACACAGAGAGAAGCATCAGGTGAGGCTCCTTTTGAACTTCGCAACCTGACCCCTCTGCTGCCCACTCCTCCGCAAACCCTAATTCCACTGTAAGCCACCGGGCCATTATTCATTCAGAGCTTCCTCTCCGAGGGTTGGCTTACTTTCCTCCCTGTCCTGCTCGCTTCCTGTCTTTGTAGGTCAGGAACAGACGGTAACAGGAGACAGTTGGTAAATAAATATATAAAGGCTTCGTTTCCAAAACACATTTCACCTACTTTATTCATCAAATGATTTGTTATTCAATAGTAGTTGTTTGGTGTCTGACACATTATAAGATACACCAAAACGGTATCTATTTTCATATATAGCAAATTCACTCTTATTTGTCGCACAAATAAGGCACTTGGTTTTGTTAAGTAATCGGGTGCTGTAGGTCATTCCATATGACCAGGTAACTTTCGTTGAACTTGGTAAACATTGGTTGAAAAAATATCTTCAAATGAACATTGAACAGTTTCTTATAGTTTTGGCTACAGCTAAGATGCAGCTACAACAAACTAATGCTACTTGTGACAAAATAGTCGAACTGTTGAGCTATGAACTGTAGACTACATACAATATACTCCAATGATGATGTGGATGTTATGATGGATGTCCTAATCTGACCTGATCACAATGCATTTTTTCGAAAAAATCAAAAGGGGGAGGGGGTGTATGTGAAAGTCACAGATTGGTTCACAGGGGGCCCCAGTGCTTTCTTTTCTTTTTAAAATGCCAGGTCCGGTTAGTTGATGCATGGGAGGAGAGGCAAGGCAGCCACACTGAGGGCCATGCTTCCCAGCATCCCTCCCTCTCCCTGTTCCTGCCTCGGCGTCCAAGAGCTCGGGCCTCCGGCTGTGTAGCCATGACAACCAAATGAGGTAAATGGTTGCAGGAGAATCCTCATCACGACCACCACCCTCACAGGCCTCTTTTCAGTGGTGCACTAACGTAGTATGTGCAAGTCTTTCTTGCAAGCTATTTCCCCTCCAATGTGGCAATTCCTGCTTGGAATCGCAAACTCCATGAGTGATTCTTTGCTCACTGTTCTTCGGTGTGTGCCACGACTCTAGCTCCACAGCATAACCTGAGGGTGAGATCTGCTTTCATCCTGGGATTCTTGACATCAGCCTTCTTCAGAAAAGCACACTATCATGTTTGATCGCCTCATATACTCTCACAATAGGACATGACAAAGGAACAAGCTGAGAAAAATGTGGAGAAATAAATCATTAGAATGAGGGATGAAGAAAGAAACACAAATCTCTGCCAACCAAAGCAGTATCTCCTCTGTGCAGCTCCTCATATGAGCTAAAGAACCTGACACTGCGAGAAAAAAAAAAAAAAAAAAGACACTGGAGGCAGTCAGGAGAAAAGTATTCATGTGGTGGGATAGGATTACGTGTCAATTCATTTTTCTTGACTTTTTGTCCAAATACACACAGCTCTGAATGAAAGCAAGTGTCCATGGACAGGCTGGATAGATGTTACGCAAGCAGATGGTATTTTTTTATTTTTAAGTCTCTAATTTCTCCAACACCCCTTCCAAAAATAGTGCACCCATTTGCATACCTGCAGTGTGATAACAGTACTGTGTGAAATAACACACTGAGGCATGTTTACAGATGAGCCTCTCTCATTTGCTGCTGTAACAAGATAAAAATCTGTCAACTCCAGGAAACCAGGGGAAGATATTCACAACTATTACTGAGTCATTATTAACACTTTGCAGCAGATATCGCTTCACTAAGAATTACCTTTCCACTGTCGTCAAATTCTTTCCATGTAGGTCAGCACTTGATTAAATGAAGCTATTACAAAAATAACTATTCAACCTTAAATATTATTACTTGCCCTGTGCAGGTTAGTCTGTATCACTGGTATATGCATGGTGTGATATACATCATACTGCACTAATAAGAAATAATCACCCTGCATCTGTATGTATACACTGATGTAGAAAGTCTTAAAGAATACAGACCAAAATGACAGGGAAAAAAATATTTTATTAGTTGTTTTTGTTTTTTTACCGAACATCAAATTACATCTACACATAACGGTCTGTTTGACAGTGTCTGTTTGACATTTGGAAATGCATTCAGCTGCAGCAACATCACACTCTTCTCTGTCACTTAATTTAAATTTGAGCCATTCTGACATTTATCTGACAAAAACAACAAAAAAAACAAGGATTTTGGTATTTTGCAATGTCAAGACAAAAGTGTACGGAAGCAGCCACCAGTGCCTCTGCTTTCCAGGGTGAGCAATGCCAGAAAATGACTTCGGGGTCTGACAGTAAATAAATGCATCATTCTGAGAGGTTTAATAGAAAAATAGACATGAATCTGAACATTATACTGTAGGTCAACAGTGCATGCTCTGATGTGCTGATAATTGTTACTTAATAAAATGAGTAAGAGAAAGAAAACTGTCATGCTAACATATGCTTCAAGCTAACAGCTAAGCTAACATAATAATTTGTTAATATACAGTAACTACACAGTAGTTGGAAACGATAATGATATGTATAAAAACTCTGCCTCTGATTCCTTGACTAAGGTCTGCACCTTCGGCTATCTGTAAAGCAGTTTCTCAGGGGAAGACCACTCAACCTACTTCATCCACTTTAGCCGTTCTTGTGTGAAGCATTCAAATGTTGTTTTTGTTGAACACAAGAACCTGCTCCTCTCAAACAACTTAAACCTCACCTGCTGGACAAAATCAAAACTGTATTTTGTACTTTTCGTTGGATGTTGAGTTCTTAAATGCCTCCTTCGTTCTATCATCCTCTCCATTTGAACTAAACCTTCCCTCTGGTAAATATTTGTGAACAACACCTTGTATTCCTAATAGCCTTATCTTTGTGCCTCGGTCATAAAAAATTACAATGACAGACAAATATGAAAATCAGTGGCATTTCCCTTCAGGACTAAACCCGATTTTAGAATTGCTACTGTAAATAGTATGCTAGTTAGTTGGGCATGCTAACGTTTGTAGGTCATGTTAAAACAGATAAAGACCAAGTTTAATCCATTCTTCTGGTTTGCTCTTGGGTTTGCACGCCACCCTCCAAACTCTTGAGATATCGAATAGCGCTCTTCTTAGACCGCTTCAATGTGTGATGTTTGGGGGAGGGGTTTAGCAGAAGGTCAACTGGATGTATAATGGATAGTAATTTGCTTTGGGCGTGTGTCTTTAAAGTGTCCAACATGATTTAAATTCTGGCAAATACACGACATCCATACAGTACAAATATTACACTGTTTATAAGGATGTGGCCTTTTCAATACATGTGTTACAATACATATTAATGAAAACATATTGTGACAATACAGGGAAAGAGTGTATGAGACTCACTTTCGTTTCCTGTTAAATCTTTGTGCTTTTATTGATTCTGATACTAATGAAAAACAACAAAAACAAATAAGGCCACATTTATTTCTTGTCATTTCTGCAAAATGTGCCTCTGAATGCTGCACATTTACAGTTATGACTTGTTCTAAAAGGGACACAGGCATTTGGAATTCCCTTTTATCTTTTGTTAACCACACTGAAACGATTCCTCTATTTGCTCACGGCTCTTTTTCTATCCTCTGCTTGTTTGCTTTGAGAGGCTTGACATTCTTTCTGCTTCATATTTCAATTTTGCTGAATTATTCACACCTTACAAGAATGTGAGAAGCAATGCAACATAGCTTAGCTTTGGTGGGAAAATACAAAGAGTGCAGCTTTGAGCCTTTCAAAATCCGAATGGAGGACATTTTAAAACATACAGGATGCAAATAACAAACGGAAACCCATAATATTCAGGGCGCTGCTTTATTTCTGTAGATCGATATTGGAAGATCTTTAGCAGTAAGGAGAATAGGCTAACTGGGAGTCCATGATGTATCCATTCTGGATAACCACACCTCTCGCCCACCACCCTCGTACAGTAAATAATCATTTGTTCCGAAGTGAATGAGGTTAAAGACTGCCATGTATGAAGCAAAGTAAGACAGCTGGTTCAGTTATAGACAGACTAGGAATAAATGTTCATCTTTGGAAACCACAACTGTTTGACTGAGTACAATACGTGTATACAGAGTGTGATTTGGCTATTAGTGCTTCCTTCTGTTAAGGAGCGATCCCTACCTCACTAAACAATACATCATCCACAACAAATCCATTATATGCCCTCTCTCCTTCACCTAAACCTAATCTTTGGCAAATGAAGACAAAACCAGTCTACATCGTGTAATTAGGGGCTTGCCAGAATGAGGTTCACCATATAAAGTGCTTTATTTGACACAATAATTCGTAGTAGAATCTATTTTAATACCGTATTTGCCATATTTTTTAAAGATTATACTGTTATTTTAGATATCTTTCTATATCTTTCTACACAATTCACAGTTATCAATCTAAGGAATATACAGCACATCCTCTTCTTATATGTTTGTTTGACTGTACATTGTTTTCTTTTGTACATAAATTTGTGATTATATATTGAATATACTGCTGAAAGACTGTGTAGACACACTGGAAACACTTCCTGCCTACAGTACATCAGCTACCTACCTATCTCGTCATTGTCCAAATCCTTCTTGTTCGACTGACACTTGCAGGTGGAACAACAGTATTTGCCTTCTCTGGTGCTTGTGAACCACTTTTGAATGTTACTGTGAGTGAGGCTGTCCACAAAAGACATTGTAAATGGCAGGATATGCCAGCATATCATGTTACAGGCAGTTAAATACTGAGGTCATTGGTCGGTGTGACTTCCTTCTTTTTTTCTTATCTATTTTTTTATGGGATCAAGCATTCTGCGCTACACAGATAAAGCCCCAATGAAATGATCTAAAAGTGTTCTCTAACTTTGATGTCACTTTACAGGACTTCAGACTCCAGAGTTGCATGTTGCCATTACACGTTGAGAAGTTATCGGCTTGTCTAAGACTAACGTTACAGAACTGTAGCAACACTTGTTTTTATTTTTAAGTCTTTTTTTCTTATCCATTATAAAGGTCTATAGCCTTGCTATATTTGTGTAGGCCTACAGCCTATAACATCCAGCCAAGACCCAGTAGCCATAAAAGATGACCACAGCCTCTCATAGCCAAAAATACGATCTCTATATTTTTTTAGTGCAGCAGCACACTCACTGATTTCTATTGGGACTTTAACTCATTCCTTGGGAATGTCCTTTGATTCCATATTTCTGAGGTCCATCTGCAAAGTCAACAACTGCATCCGTACCAGGGAAAGATCCTACCGTTAAACAGCCCTGGGTATTCACCAGGGAGGAAGCAGCAGGAAACTTGTCACATGTAGCACACACTGTCTGCACTGTCCTCCCATTGTTTGAAGTACCAAAGGCCGGACTGAGCCCTTAAAAAGTAAATCCTTCTCACTCCTCACTCTCCTCCTCGTCTCCCTTGGTGCCTTTACTCCAGCGCTGGAAACAATGAACAGTTGAAGCCAGGAAGAAGCTGGTCATGATGGCCACCACAGAGACCGAGATGCCAGAGAAAATGATGATGAGCAGGTCTGTTAGAGTCAGGGTGGCCTGGCACTCACGGAAGCTGTCCTTAGAGAGCTGGGTCAGGGATACACGTCTGCCGTCCATGGGGAGGGAGCACTCCATGCCTTCCACCCCTGCATTGAAACAGGAAATACGATTAGACAGATTCACCAGACATGCTGCACCTGAGTTGCAGGGAATAATGTCATATTAATGGACTTTATTCACATGGCAGTCACTCAGACATGACATCATATAGAAGAACAAGCAGACAGTACAGCTCCATACAGAAAAACATACACACCATACAAATGTACATTGGTTCCCTAAAGACTTAGACGCATAGCTCACACAGCCCACATCTGCTCAGAGGTCAGAAGTTATCTGAAGTGTTTGTACGCAAGTATTTAATTCAGACAGTGTTGTGTTGTAAAAGATCTCTATGAGGAGTGGGAGCCGATTTAATAACTCTTAAGGTCAATCGCAAGTCTTCACTTATGAGTTGTGCTGGTGTACTGTATACAGTACACCCACCCACAGCACGACTGCAGGGAACAAAATGCTAAGAAACTGTGAAGCACAGTGATACTATGGTCTACTGTAACTATATATATCCACCATCTACTCCAGAGAACATTCAATTTTATTAATGTGTACTGTCAGAGAAGCTTAATTTGTATCATGTGTGTTTAATGCCGTGTAAGCTGCTCAGGGTGGTAGCTTATCTCTGTGCCTCTGACAACATGACAAATGTGTTTACATCTTTGGAACATGCTTCGGAGAATAAAATACAGGTCCATTTAAATCATTTAAATTTCAGCTGCCAGCTGTGCAAGCAATAAGAATACACGTCATCATTAAATATGACTTCTGGTTACATTTCAAAAACGTAGTGATGCCTCAGTAAAGGGCACCGTCTGAGACGGGGGCACCTTGACCAAACTCATCTCAAGATGAAAGTATGATAAATCAGTGAGTGCTGCTTTCTGTGTCTCTGTCACTTACACAGTTTATTGTTCAGACATCATTTAAACGGAAAAGGACAGCGACTGTGGCTTATTGGATTTCAAGGGTACACGTCTTTCAGCCAGTCTTTTTTTTTTTTTTTTTCAACTCGTGATTACAAATGAGCTTGACACTGGATCGATAGGCTCGGCTTTAACATGTATATGTTTAAGACTGGCCAGTGAAACTACAGAAGAGGGTGTTCCCTTTCACATGCTTACAGACGTCCATTCAACTTGTTGTACAGACAACTTTGTTACCCTTTACTTTTAATTTGATACCAGAGCTAATAAGACACAAACACTTCTCAACAATCTATACAGCCAGTAACTACCTTCGCATTGGCAATGTACTGTATGATAAACTAGACAGTTGATGCGAATGTTAGCTTATAGGTGGGTAGAGCTGAAGCCTGGCAATGTGGGTGGCTACTTTTTACTGATACTGCACATGCAAATGCACACACTTGGCAGTACATCAATTCTGGGTTTTTGCTCAACAGTCAGCACAATACCAATGCAACAGCTTCTGTTATGATTGGCTACAATTATGTTCATTCATCAAACTACCTTATTTATGAATCAAATGTGCCTTTTATTGTCGGTATTTAACGTTTGACATTCAAATGTGTCATTGACTGTTGTAGCAAACTTACAATGACACTGAAACAATATGCTTCTATTAGTGAGTCATGTAAAACCGCGTTGCACATAAATGTAAAGAAAACAGCTTGAAATGGCTTCGAAAGTGTTGAGTCACAATGGAAAAAAGAAATCATGGAAATGAGTGATGGCATGGAATTGGTTTCCATGCTCCTCCGATTGACGCTCTACAGTATTAATTAGGTTTGTAACTGAACTCTTTAAGAGCTTGATAAAACTTGGTGACACTAATCCCCTTAATACAAGACACAGATTCTCAGATTTCTTCTAACATTCAATTAGTAGAGGGCACAAGACACACACACACACACACACACACACACACACACACACACACACACATCAAACGTACAGGGCAGCCAATACATTTTAGATATGTTTTATTATACATTAAACATGTTTTTGTTGTTAACATATAAATCCATTTGTCACTGATTAGACCTTTATTATAGACTTGCATCTCTGATAGAGGTCCATGTGACCAAAAGCTTTGACAATAAACTGAGTAATTGCGTGTGGAGGTTCTGATCTCCTTTCATGTTCTACTTGCATCCAGCACTTTCTTGATTTGTGGTCGTGTGCGGTGGCTCTGAATACATTTTATACCAAAAACTAAAAAATACATACAAGTTTATTAAAAGCATTAAGAAAGTAGAACTACAAATAGCGATAGATGGTGCTGATCATTGGGGGGCCCATTGTACACAAACAATCTGTGTTCAATTCCCAAGTCACTTGAACAATTCTTTGACATGAGTTAAGCCTTTTATTTTCAAACATAAAAATAGTTCAAGCCTGAATCATTTTCGAAAATATCTGGGCACTGTAGTTTTTAGCAAACATAACTGAACAGGAATAAATGGATACAAATGTAGAGCCCTTGTGAGTATTAACAGCTCCAGGACAGTGTATGTGGGATTGAGTCAAAATAAACTACAGTACTTCATCATAATGAAGGGGTAGGTCACCCAGTGCAGCGATGTGGCTCATTTATGTGTTTTTAATAGTCTATGGACAAGAATGGAGGTTGATGGCACAGAGAAATAAGCTATATCAGCTTCACATGCGATGTGTGTTTGTGGGGGGAAACATTTTTTGTGATTTTGCTTATTTCAAGGGATACCACCTGCCTTAAGCTTTAAACTGTTTTGTTCCTACGTGAAAATGTCATGTCCGAGTCCTGCTTTGGTCATTTTGTTCAAGAGTATAATTCACACCTCATTAATGTATGTAACTTGTGTAGCCTAATCTGTATTATATTGGATATATATATATATATATAAAAAGTCGTTCTTCCTATCACAGCATACACACAGGCCAAAACCCGGCTTGCAAGAACCACAGCACCAGTGCGTGCTGGACAAGCTCCACAGAAAACTCAAGTAGCTTTGGATCAGGATCATATCAAGTGAGTCAGAAGCAAACCCATCAAGAATGAGGCTCTAGACTGATTCGGAGCCAACAAACACTGGTTCCTGGCGTGCTTCATTTCTAAAAAGCATGTTGCATGGATCAGAGATCAAAGCAAATACGTAGCATGTGGGAAAGCTGCTCAGTCAAACGTCTGAGTAACATGCACGTCTACTGAAGAGGGATTGTTGGCCTCTTGCCTCACAAAACATGTAGACATGGTTAATTTCTTCTGCGGCAGTTACGGGTTACAAATGTTCAGTTTTAAATGTAATATTCTAAGAATTGTGTTGCATAACTAGCCATATGCCTCACACTTTAAAAGCATCAGTTCAGTTTCCAAATTACAGTTTGACTCAGCAGAGCTTTTTCGGGAAAAAGAGATATTTTTACTGTAACATTTCCAACTTCTCTCTCAGCATTTTGTGAATGCCAGCAGTTGGAACTTGGAGTTTCTAAACATACAGTGTGTGATTTTTATTCTCATGGTTGCCTTATAAAAGACCCAGCGATGCACTTTTTTATTTTGTAGAAAATAAATCCTTTCCAATAAATGGCTGACTGTTAAATGACTCAACGTAAGCAGTAGAGACAGGGCTGAAGTGTGCAGATGAGTCTTTAGAAAGAGGCAGATACAGACAAGAAGCACTGACCTTGTAAAAACTGGTTTTTAAGTTTAAATTCTAATGAAAAACACAAAATTCACCTTTAGTGTCACTGCTGTACATCTCACTAAAAGACAAGGAAAACCTTGAATATGTCTGAAAATCCAATATATTGGAGTACCTGTCCTGTCTGTTTGTGCTGAAGATAAATGGATCATATTTATATTCACAGTGCACTTACGGCATGGCGAAGTAACCCATCACCTCAGAGACTTGGACTTTGCCTTTGAGACAGTTCTGTCTGGTCTTGCTTGTCCTAGATGCTTGATTAATAACATCCGTGACTGAAATTATCCCGGTCAACACATGGCCCTTGCAGGATTATTCCATTTATTATGATCAAAGCAGGGTTAGTCAACAGGCCAATGGTGGACAGAGACACAAAGTTGTATATGTACTGTGTGTAAGTAAGTAAATCCCAAAACATACACTTTGCTTGTTGGAAATGTTCGTATATTTTCATATATTTGTCATGTATTGTAATGCAGGATTTGCGAGGCGGTAGCTTTCCACTGCACCAACACTGCACTGTTGCAGTTAAGAACTAAAATTACACAATAGGGCACAGAGTCCCATTACACTGCCTGACAAAAGGGGATAATTACTGAACAGCTGTGGTAAAAGTGGAATCTTCTGGAACAAACACCACAATTATAGTCTCACAGTATTACAAGTTTGTCTGTGACAAAATGTGCACATCTTTCACAGAGAGGTCGTCCAGACTTGAGTGAATGTGACCTCAGACCAGTTGTTGAGAAGCACAAATTTAGAGAGAGTGCAACAGAGAGAGAAGGTTCACAACGGTCTACAGTATAACAGAGAGTGGGAAAGGAACTAACTTTGTTTCTACCTACAACTTTATTTGGTACGTACATAATTTAGGAGTATACATATATAGGACTATAGTGCATTCAGCAAGTATCTCAGTGGATGCTATGACGACTCGAGGACATTTCAGTATTCAGAGGTCAGTATCAGCTTTGTAAATGCAGCTTCGCTGATACAGTACAATTTCTGGAGTTCATAAATGACCCCAAACACCGCTATCACCACAAAATGTGTGGCTCGAACAGGCTACCGTACACTAATGTAACACAAATCATACTCTTACACTGTCAGGTATGTCGGCCACACAGCTACGTTACATTCCTGGCGCGGACAGTTGACGGATTACATTAAGGATTACAGCCAGCCGAGGGGATGGGCTATCTGCTGTCACAGCCGTGATTGATCTACCTAGCTGTGACAGAGTGATATCAGAGGCTTGTTTCTCCTCCCTCCCTCAACAACACACTGTCTGTCCAGATTGATCTCTGCACCAACAGCAACGGCAAAAATCACCACAATCTTACATCTAGCAGAGTCCTGCAGGAGATGGCATTCATGCTCAAGTCTTCACTTGCTACCAAACCAGCAAACCACTAACGTCAAGACACTCACACCTAAATAATCAAGCATAATGGCTCACAAAACTGTCCCCTCCATACTTTATTAAATGAGATGGATGTGCCACTCAAAGCCAATACTCAGCAGATGTGAAAAGAAGCAGGCAGACATAATTACAGAGAGATTGAAGCATTATTCGGCTGCGATCACAGGAAGAGTGAGGGAAATCTGAAGGGAAAATGATGAGAGATTCATACAAGAGGGCAAGAGTGGGTGTTGGAGAGGAACAGAGTGGAGAATGTGTGCTGTGAATGCACAAAATGACAAGCATTCATGTGACAGCGGGGTGAGGGTGAATCATTCAGGAGGGGATTCCTTCTGCGTGGAGTCTCACTGACATCACTGTACCGTGGACATAATTAAAATGTCTCATCACAAAAGCATGAATTCCCACTGAATACGTGCTAATTGCGAAACACGAGGGATGGTAGTTAAAAGGCAAATACTACCTGGTCTCTATAACATAAAGCAGTTTGTCTTCTGTCACAATTCATTATGGCGAAACTGCTAAATATGCAAGTCTTAGCCATTTATGCTTCACACTCCATCACACACACAGGCAGAGAGGAAACTATCCGTCGTGTACAGCGCTGCACGCTACCAGCGAAATAAAGCTTTTGGCTTTTCACCTTTATTTCTGACACTGGCAGATTATCCCTTTCTGCTTCTGTGCACGCAGCAGCTGATGCTATCATACTGCGTAATTCTGTCCACCTTTTCACACACTGCTCTCTCTTGCCAACACACACACACACTCTCTCACATCCCAACTTTAAATAAACATCAAATTAGGCCAAGATAAAAGAAGCTGTCAGCGTGTGTTAATGGAATAGATCTTTTTTTCATCACATCTCCATGGCTGGTAAAGATAGCAAGTAATGTCACGTGGGGCAGTACGGCATCATGTGTGCTGGTAAATGGCATCATATTTTCAGAGCTGCCTGTGCGGTGTGGTAACAGGTCTCTGTGAAGCAACTTAATAGGCTGCGAGGGAAAATTCAGACCTCGACTCTGTCACATGAACTGTTACTTTGTAGTGAAACTGTTCAGGTCATGAGTGTTGATAGCAATGCCACGATGGGCTGCAGTCAGTCCCTCATGAGGGCCGGCCTGCCCTGCCCTGCCCTGTAGGCAGCTGTGGCTCCGGTTTCCCTGGCCAATGTGCTATAGAACTGTGTCACTCTGAATTATACATGGCCTTTGTTCATCCTTAACCCAAGAGCAGTGGAGACAGCAGTGGATCATGTTTACACTCATCCCCCCGTTAAAACATTCATGAATCTGATTGGTGGCTAAAAAGCTTACAAATTGTACCAAAAAAAAACAAGCAGAAGGATGCAGACAATTATGCGTCTGTCTGATCGTTGGCGGTTCAACATGAAAACTTGACCGTGTGCTGTGAAAAGGAGACCAACAAAGAGCCATGAGGAGAGAGATTGTGTTATTTTTTAACCACCCCCCACCCCAAATTTTTTGCAACTTCCACCCACTCATCATGCTGACCTGCAGTAATCAAAGTTATGCAAACAGAAAAGTGTGCTGCTGTGTGAACTTGAAATCACAGGGGAAATCAAGATGTGAAAAATGGAATGGGAATTGGGTTTACAGCATGGGCTCTGCAGCTGCTACATTATGCAGGCCATCACAAAGGGAACCACAGATATCTCAGGATGACTTCTAAAATTATACTTTGCCATATTTTATGGTTATCTGAAAGCCACGACTGCTAAATACTGGTATGTGTTATCGTTCAATCAGTAAACCACCACTTTAGGTCGGCGGTGTCATTAGCCTAATTAATGCCACTGAGGAATCTATGGGCACACCTAAACAGCTGATTAGCTGATTCTCAACACCTGTACTTTGTCCCGATGACAGCTTTAAACGTAAAACAAAAAGCTTGAAAGACCAGACTTACTATAATGCTAATGCTTTATAGTAAGTACTCAATCTCAGAACCCATTGGCTATCGTCTTGCAGCAATTTAGCCTCTTCCGTACACTGGTCATTGTTTACAACCCAAATGGCAATCTCGGAACGCATCGGCTATTATCTGACAACAATCTGAATACAGGTAAATTATAAAGAAGCTAATAAAATGCCTGTCACTAGATTGATAAAAAAGCTTAATCATCGTCAGACTAATAGCCGATGGGTTCCGAGATTGCATTTCGGCCAATGCGTTCCGCCTCTTTTGCTCTCCATGCGGATCGTTTACCTGCATGAAACCGAAGCCCACTCATATGTGATTGGACAATACAGACTACAAATGGAAACCAGAACGCTTCCGATTACCAACATCAGATTCACTTGTTAACAAAATACTAAAAATGTCACAATAAAAACATCAAATTTAGGAAGAATTTCCATTTAACTTGTGTCTCTACAATGACGTAAGAATGAGGATAACCGCTACTGTATCACAGAATGTACAAATCCTCCCAAATGCAAACAAATCATTAATTATAAATCATTATAAGTCAATTATCATTTTTCCCATCCTTCCGATACTGTGTGAATAAAAAAATAACATTTACCATTACAATAAATGTGTTATGAGAGCTGTTATCATTAAGAAATATAGTTTGATTTTGAACCTTTATGTAATGTGATACAGAACTAGTTGTTGAGAAGCACAACAGAGAAAGTTTACAATGGTCTACAGTATAACAGAGAGTGGGAGAGGAACTAACTTTGTTTCTACCTACAACTTTATTTGGTGCCTACTTATATATATATATATATATATATATATATATATATATAAAAAGTACATAATTTAGGACTCTATGCATTTCGGCCAATGCGTTCCTCCTCTTTTGCTCTCCATGCGGATCGTTTACCTGCATGAAACCAAAGCCTCATATGTGATTGGACAATACAGACTGCAAATGGAAACCAGAACGCTTCCGATTACCAAAATCAGATTCTGCATTCATATGCACATATCTGTATCCGGAGCTTCTCATCATTATTCACAATTTTTCTCTCCGAAATCGTGCAGAATTCATACACAGTTTGAACACACTGTATAAAGAATTAGTATGTGGTGTGTAATTGGGATTCAGTGATTGTTTGTAGTACCTTTAACCTTTATGTAATTTGAATATCAGAGAAGCTATTGGTTTAATAGGGAGGCCACACTCGCATAACATTTGTCAGCTGTGTAATTTATTTGTTGCATGATGAAACAGACATGAGGATGCGAGACCCACGCGGAAAGAGAAAGCACACTGATGAACAATTTAAAGAGTAATTTCTGTCTCTGTAATTGATTTTCTCTCCGATGAATGGAGATATTAAGTTGAAACACCCACACGGACGGTGGTTGTTAAGAGTTGATACATATTGAAAAGCTTATCAAGCCAACCTCATTCACTAATGAGTGTCCATCTGTTATTTTGCAACCACTTCCAACACAGCGTTCCATGGAATAGGCCATCAAGTTTTTTTTTCCGTGATCGAGAGCTCAGTCATTATGTTAATTAGGTCTGGCAGTACGATGCCTGCACGTATGAACCGGCCGTGTTCGCAAATCCACCTCACTATAATCCTCCGTGCTACTTACAAAACTACAGTTCCCTGCAGTACTCGGTGTAAGCTCATAGTAGTGGAACGTCTACAGGGAATATTTGTTAAAATTGGTAGCATAAGGGTTGTGTGGTTAGAACAACTTGTGATAATCTGTAGGTTAGTATACACTTCTGCTGACTGTACTTCAAAAATAAATGAAAGTCACACTTTTGGCTGTCAGTAAGAAAAATGAAGCAACTCTTCTATAAATTATACAAAAACTTGTTTTAGTGAAACGTCTTTGTCCTCTCTGACCTGTTACAGCTATGACTTGCATTGCCTTAGAAAAGAAGAGCCTCAGATAAAACTTTTTTTGTCATCCACTCTTCCAACATTACTATTAGCATTACAAAGAACGTTCCAGTTTGTGTGTGTGTGTGTGTGTGTGTCTAAGCTGGTGGATTCGTCTCTGGAGGTCATAAAGCAAACACTCACTGATGGGGATGTAAAGCTACATATGGAGGTGAGATACGCATTACTGCTCAATTTGAGTGTGTGTGTGTATACACTGGGGCCAGTTGGCAGCCACACCAGCAGCTTGGCCGGGCCTTTGGCTTCTTCTTGGTTGCTGATGGCTGCCTGGCCAGCACAACAAATGCAATTCATTATGCCTTGCAGTTGACAACACTTAGAACCTGTGATTAATGCATTTGCAGCCTCTCACCAGGGGGAATTAGGTATTCTTGCCAGTTTATCAACTTTGCTTCCTCGCAGGCCCAAACTTGTCTGTTTTGGGGGCAAACGCAGAGAGGCCGGGGGGGAAAGTGAAAGCAGCATCAATAGCACAGAACACCATGGCCTAAATGTATATAAGGAGTTGCTTTTGTGAATTGTCAGCAGTTTGCAACAGTCAGCCAGTTTTTAGGGGAGCTGAGTTAAAGCTTTTGTCAGCCAGATCACAATTAGTATTTCAGCAGGATTTTCATTTCAGTTTACTAATAGAAAAAATTCAATTTATGTTATAAAATTAATTACATAATCATGATATGGCATTTAATAATCCATATCCTGAGGTTTTGATGTCTAAACAGTTTTCATGAAAATAGGTTGGTCACCAGCTTTGCCTGAATTATAGGTTTCATATCTAATGCCTATATAATCCTTTCTCACACCTAAAAAAATTAAAGAAAAGAAAAAGAAATCTTGAGTCAGAAGATTTTGACCACTGCTATTCAAGCTTTGCACAAAAAAACTGTTCTTTGTATATGTTCACACCCCCAACAACCTTGGAACAGTGACAGAAATAAATGTTCCCACTCCTTATTTGTACACCTTTATGCCCAACACCCTGTAACATTATGTACTTTATTTAAAAACTGAATTATGTTTTTAATACACCTTGTACACCCATGCATATCTCACGACACTGCGAGCCACATTCATATAAAATTCTCAGATTAAGTCAGAATCACGTAATGTGTCAAATCTACACATGTGATCTGAATATGATAACAGCACGAGCTACTAGTCATGTGCGGCTGAACTGTCAGATGTGGTTATTTTCCCACGTTCTAGCTTGCATTTATGAGATAACTGCTGTCTGCATCCTTTGTGAGGACATTAATAGTAATGTACACATACTGACCTTCAGTAAAAACATTTATGGTTCCCTCTGAACGAAACATAATTATGTTTTCTCTAGAAATAAATAGCTTCTGACAGGTGTTTAAGATACTCTATAAAGATGAAAAATATTAACAGATTTGAACAATTGCGATGTTTTATCCAGGACATATCTTGCAACGCCTACAATCCAGTAACTCTGGATGTCGAGACCAATCAGCTCCATATGAGAAGATCTTACCCCCGTATAATACTTCTAAAGTGGGCATGATAATCCGCCTTGTCTTGTGTTGGTCCTCAGATATGCATGGACACATTCAGATTGACTTGCACACTCAAACACACCAAAACTTCAGCCCTGTTATCTAACTCAGCCCTCCAGGCTGAATCACAGTGGGAGACACAGTCTATAGTATGGTCCTAAAAATTCACATGGATAGGGCAATACACACAAGAATCAGAGAAGGGGTTTGATTTTCATTGGTGGAGGAAAATAATTATTGATAATATTGTTGAATTACAATGTCCACCAAACGACAAGTCTTATATAAATGCATATTATATAAATATAAGCAGCAAATTGTTAGATTAGACTACCACGCATGATAGAGGTCAATGCTCTGTTTATATGCATGGTGAAATGTGGGAGCAGAAAAACTGCAAGCTAAAATTCTTAATTGGAGTTTCTTCAGCATCTCTTTCCACACTGGACACACTCTGCATTTTGAGTCGGTGTCTTGTTTTGAATTTTGAAATGAATCCATTTTAAAAACAAAAGCCTCCGTGTGGTTTTCACTTTCAAACAAGTGTGAGTGTCTCATATGCCACACTCAGTCTCACACATTATAGGCAATGGGATTGCAGGAAGAAAGAGACAAAATTAGAACAAGGGAGAGGGAGGGGGGGTGGGGGTTCCCTCTCCTACAGGGAAAACATAAATAGACCAGAGAAGTGTATCAGCAATGGATTTGCCATAATACTGTTGTATGTTGTGCTCAGATACGCTTCATTTGGTGAATCACATTGAAAGCATATTCATCTTGTGCTGCTACTTACCGTTTGGAAGCTTGTGACGGTTCTCCATCAGCCATGCGAACAGGTTGGCGAAGTTGCAGTTGCACACCCAGGGGTTGCCCTCCAGCCTCACCAGCCGCAGGGAGGGCAACTGACTCAGCGCCCCCACCTTTAGGGTAGACAGTGCATTACGCTCCAGTTCCAGTTCCCTCAAGGAGGTGAGGCCCAGAAAAGCCTCCTCGCTCACCATGCTCAGATATGGGTTGTTGCCCAGCCTTAGTTTAATCAGGCTCCGGGACTCCCCAAACGTCCCCTTGGGGATTTCAGTCAGATTGTTGCTGCCCAGGTCCAGGAAGACCAGCCTGGAAGAGGTGCTGAGAGTCCCCGGTTCTATGTGGGAGAGGGAGTTGTTCCGGAGGTCCAAGTAGACCAAGTCACTGTACAGGACCAGGAAGTCAGAGGGGATGCGGAGTATCCAGTTGTCAGCCAGCAGAAGCCTGCGCACATCCAAGGGGATCTCATTGGGTAGACGGGTCAGCCCGCGGCCGCTGCAGTCCACAGTGTGAGGATCTGGGCACAGGCAGGTTGCTGGGCAGTTTTCCCCCCGGGTCCATAAGACAGAGGACAGCAAGATGAGGATAAGTTGGAGCCAGCAGACACATGGCAACATGGTCAAGGGGGTGAAATGAATTATGGGGGAAAGAGGCTTGGGGTAAGGAGCGAATAGGACAGGGTGGATGAGGGTAAAGAACAAGAGGGTGAGGGTCAGAGGGCAGGAGATCAGGGCAAGGGAAGGGAAGGGGAAAGTGAAAGGGGGTGAGCGGGGATCAATCCTTGTGAAGGAACATCCTGTTGTTAAAGAGATGGAAGTCAAGAAGGGCTCAGGGGCTGTGAGGCGGCAGAGCAGCGGCGAGAACTGTTTTCCAGGAGATCATACAGCAAGCTGCTTGGATAGAACAACAGGCTGCTTTGAAGGAGCAAAGAGAGGGAGATAGTAAGCAGTAGGGAGAGCGAGAAAGAGGGAGCTTAACAGAGAGGGGAGGGTAGCCTAAGAGAGGTAAATAGACACAAGCGTGATGAGAAGCCGGGGGCACAGACAAGGGAGAGGGGGGTTGAGGAGGGGGCTCTGTTCGCCACGCTACCCCTCTGTTGATCTGACGGCAGGGGTAGACAAAGACAAGGTCTCTGACACAAAAGGATATATGAAGCCGTGATTCAAGCATGACGAGCAAAGAGTAACATCATTGCATCCCTCCATTAGTTCCAGGTCTCTGTGCAGAAACGCCTGACGCTCTGAAACGAGAGAGAGAGAGAAGCTCACGGCACATCGCTCAAGTGTGCGGTAAGGTTGTCCCCCCACCCCACCCCCCCTTGTTATTCCCTTTCTATCTCCCAGTGTCCTGCAACATGCTGTGAAGACACAGCACAGCTCCGCGTTACCCTGTCCAGCACCGTATCAAGGCTGTGTTGCTGTGCAGAGAAAGTCCAAATGTCCAGGCAGGAGCCTCATGGATGTAGATCGCAGTGCTGAGCTGCACACAGCCATGCCAATCCAATGTCTGCCTGTGAGTCTACCACGGTACATCCCCTCTCCTTATTTCCAGAGAGGCGTGCCCGAACCACGCTGTCAACATGTGATGTCATTTCCTACCATGTGAAGAAATGACGATCAGTTGCATCTGGAAAAATCTGAAATACAGACATTTTACTTACGATGCTTTTACTTTATTTTAATGTGTATTCAGCTGTATGTCCTTCTCACCTGCCTTTTTAATAACAAGCTGTTACACAGATGTTAAGCCTCACTGGCTTGACAATTTTAGAGAATATTTTGTTAAACACAGCCATGTCCGTGGGACAGTTGTGCCTAAACTCTGTATATTTATATTAATTTTCTTCACACAATTCCAGCATTAGCACACTGAGTTCTGGTTAAAAATAAAAGGGTAAAAATACGATTGCAGATCACTTGTCCGCTTGAAAAAATTATTAAATTATTTTTGCCTTTTCATTGATGTGTTTGGATGGTAAAGTATGTATGGATAGCAAAACAGAGGTGCCATGAGTCTCAGCCCATAATGGAGAAAAGACCATTAATTCAGAATGTGTACTGAATTTCCCAAATAGGATTTGCTTCAACAGGTAAATGCAATTAGAGCAAGGTTGTTGCAGGGGGACAGCGAATTAGACCTGTGAGGACGTGGACAGCGTGAAATTTTTTTCCATTGCGTTGTCATGGATGGTAATTGTGTATTTCCAAGAGGATAACATATTCACAATGCAAATTTTATACATTAAGAAATTCACACATATTCACAAGTGCACATACACACACGGACGAAATTGAACACACACACACACACACACACACGTACCTCATAACAACCAGGCAGTTGGCAATAATATCTAAGTCACTTCATCACAGGTAATCTAATAATACCACTTCTTGCTCGAGGCTGAAGTCAAATGAGTCTGCAGCTTCAGCAGTGATGTTGACTTTGTGCCACAAGGAAGAGAGCAGCTATTTCATCAGAAAAGGGGGATTTTGATCAGAGTCAGCATATATTAGCTGAAAACGCATAAAGCTGAGGTGGCAGCAATTGTTTCCTGCACAACACATTTCAATATTACATCTTAATATGACGAATATTGAATTTAGTGGCGCTCCCGTTAACATAAAATGCTTTAAATGTTTGCTATCTCAGGCACGGTTTTGATGTTTTCCCTAAAAAATATCCCTTTCATGCAGTTTCTTTGAGGGACAAGCAGTGATGCAACCGATCTCCAGAGAATTTCTGTCTGTCCTCACATCGCTGGTGCTGCAGCAGAAATTCATCTCTGACGAATCTGGGTTTTTTTTTTGATGATGGCAAATATGTCAAGTGTACGTGCAGTAAATCTGATATAAGATACAGCATTATTTCAAACAAAATAAAATGTACCGTTGTTTGTTTGTTTGTTTGCTAACACAATATAGCATTTATAGGCAGAATATTAACATTTAATAAATGGTTTATAACACACTAATGTAGCAGAATGGATTTGTAAAACTCCACCCACTAGTGGCAGCTTGTGTATTAACAGATAATGAATGACAATAATTCAAAAAAGTAGTTAAAGTTGACAAATCATTTACATTATTAAATGCTTTAAGCGTCCTTATGTCCAATACATTACAGTGTGTTAACCATTTGTTAAATGTTTACATAGTGCTCAGAAACGCTAAATATGGGTGGTTGAGTGTTACATTGTATTTATTTTATGTGATGATACAGTCAAATATGGATTTATGAGATTGATACTATTTGCAGATAATAGGCTATTTAAACAATAGTCTTTCTGCTGTTACTCATAACATGGTAATCCCTTTACTCGTTTTCTTTTAGTTCATGAGATGAATGCGTGCTGTGTATCCTAAACCCCGCTCTCGTCATTTCAGACCTGCAATTACACACCTGCCCACCAGCCGTCACTGCCGAGTCACCTGACCCAACCGCCTACCCACAGGAGCAGCTTCTCGTCTATAACTGGCCTCAACATACAGCATTCAGAGGACAGATCTGCTAGATTATCTATGTTGCCTGCATGTGGTGGCCTTTATTGTGTTATCCGTGTCTGTGCCTGGTCTAATGACCATTATGTCTCCCTATTACTGAATTTGTTTGCCTGCTCTGATTGCTTTCTTTGTGCTCACTGTTGCCTTGTGGGCCTAGCAAGGATTGTTTTATAATACGCTTTTGAGTAGCAGACCTGTGATCTAGTGTTTAAATGCTGAAGGATGATATGTCCACCTTACACCTAACTACAACTGATGCATGCTAAAGTGTAACTGTTTTAAACGACACAACAATGTAGAATTGTATTTGTATGAATTGACTAACTGAGCCCTGAATGAAATAAGGGACATAAAGGTTGGCATGCAGAATGCACACAAAGATTCATTTGTTCAATACCTGTTGCCATTGTAGTCTCCAGTTGTAGCAGAGTATTAAGTAGTCTTATTTGTTTGTTGGTTTCTTATTGTAGTTGTACCTCGCAGCTGCAAGGACGTAGCTACAGGAATAGCTTTTCTTGGAAGAAAGATATATTTGCTCTGCTCTGTTTCTGTTCCGTCAGCTGATTAATTTCTAAGCAGCTCAGAAGAAATGGACTTAGTGATACTTAAAATGGAAATGGCTCACATTGAAATGCAAGTAGAGCACTGCCACTGGCGGACATAATGGCCACTCTGTTGCTGAGGGTAGTCATGCAGATGTCCAAATCCCCAAATGTGATCCTGAACGTCTCTTGACAGCAATTTGTCAGTGCAAAAAGCCCCGGAAATGTGTTTGTATGGGGGAAGTAGACCTTTTAGTTTAATTTTACCTATGATCAAATCCACTTATACAACTTCTAATTCTTTTGGCATTGCTTGTATCTACTTTCCATTAGTCATGTATTTGTACAACATTGGTGGTGATTGATTAATTAATTAAAATACAGTGCTAGTGTAAAGTGCTGTCACCTAATCTGATTCATAGTGAAATAACATTAAAGTGGCTTTAATTTACACCTGGCATTAAAACAAGATGTGTATCAGGACACATTACATGGAGAAGGGAAAACACATGTTTATGCAAGGTGTATTGTATTCATTGAGATCAGATCAGCCAGACCACACAGAAAAGCCAAGAGAACCGATGTTAAGTTAGAATTCACTCACACAAAGAAAGTTCAACTTACACTTTAGTTCAGTCATGTGGAGACGACTTCCTGGAGTTTTTCTGCTCACCAAAGGACCAAATTCACACGACCGCCATTTTCCTCTGATGTCAAATACTGTAGAGTCTACAAGGTCATATTTTTGTGTTCCAGGTTGTAAATCGTATAAACGTAAAGTGATTATTACAAATCATTATCATTTCACCACTTCCCGATTGATTAACAACTACGTAGACAATGGGTAGTGAAAATCCAGAAGGACGTGTGTGTGTGTGTGTAAATATGGTCCACTGAGCAATGTAACGTTAACCTTGTAACACCATAGTCGTCCAACACGTGTCCTCAGTAGAGGACCCACGCAGCTTTCCCAGTCACCGTGGGGCCTCTCTGGCCTTGAATCCAGCTTCGGGTCGAAGCTGACTACCGTCCGCGGTTCACTTTTAACTATGAATCGCTAATAGCACAAGCTAACTGAAGTGCTGCTAGCCGACGCAACCGAATTAGCGTCGTAACTCCCGCTAGCTTAGCGGCTAGTAGCTAACAGACAGACTTCAGTACCACACAGACACAACAACTAATTTACTGAAATGTGCTACTATCTTCAAAACGTTTTGAACAAAAACATAAAAGTATGATTAACAGCAGGTTCATTGAATACTAATTTGTATTTTGTTGTTTTTGGCTAGTCTCCAAATGACTTTGACTTTGCTTGGCTTTCTGTATCTTTCCCAAAGTGTCTATTATGCCTCCATTCAGGGTTGATCATGGGTGTTAAAACTATATACGCCTCATTAATGTTGATTTCAACTGGCTTTCGCCAGGGACACATCTGACAACAAAGCAACAGCAATGTCATTCTGCTGCAGTACACTTAATGAATATATCTTTATAACTATGGATAACATTTACTGTTACTGTTACTACTATTATGCTCAGTATTATTCTGGGCATAGGCCTTTTCCTGGCCAGAGCAGGGGAATTATCCACATGGCCAAATCTGACTGAATTCACTGATTTATGAAGTCATTAAAGAACAGGATGGCCTGTGTGTGTTATGCGTTGTGTGGCTGAGGGAAACGTAATCTTGAGTCAGTGAACTGTATCATAGCTACAGAGTTTCAAGACAAAGAAAAACTACCCTGAAAGCAACGCCACCCTTCTGCTTTTACCAGTGAAAATGTTTTATTCAGGTTTTACAAATAATATGTGGGTAAAGTGTCCACAAGTGGAAAAACTCAGAAATCCCTGTTTTAAACTAACCTTGAAAGCCTGAGGAAAACTATTTGATATTGCGTGTCCACACGAGGAACGGACAAAGTATTGCTTTCTCAACAGCTTCTTGCACAAATTGATTTTCTAGTCTTTGCAGCAATGACACGTATCTGAAGTGTTAAACGTAGTGTAAATGTAACATGAGGGGGGACAAGCCAGTAATCGATGGTTTAGTGACCTTGTCAGTAGTTTACCTTACTGATGTGTCTTCAGGTTGTTGTCTGGGTTAATCTTGCAAACCAGGGTTTAAATTGATACCAGATTTTTATTCATGAAGACTTTATTTAAGAAAAATCAGAAAAATAAATGTTCTTCTTTGCCTCCAGGATTTCACAGAGCAGTGCTTTGCCGATTTAGCATTACTAAATTGAAGTTCATTGCTGTTGGACAGTTAGTCTTACGGCATCTTAGTAATTAAAATCTAGGTTGACTTTTGATTAAAATAAATATTTATTTTCAGGACCTTTGTAACGTGTCACCCCTTTCTTTATATCAAATAAAGGCAAAAATACTCAAAAGATAATCTTTAAAAAGGAGAAATTTCTGTTTGCTTGGATACAGTTTCAATATGTTGCAAAAACTAAGAATGCCATTCTTTGCCATCACAGTAAAATGTTTCAAAAGTCATGGTGACCATCACAATTCAATCCTAGCCCTCTTACAGCTAAAATGAACCAACTGCAGCTGCATATGGAGTCACATTAATCCCACGCCAGATTCAGATTAGATGAGAAAGGGCGTAGTCCTGCGTGAGTGGTTGTAAATGAAGATAAAGAGCACCATGGCGGCAGGAGGAAACACATGGAAGGATTAGTTTAGGTTTACAAGGCAGGACTTTTGATGAGTGATAAGTTATTTTTACACATGCATAAAAAGAGTGTGGTTTTCTTATTATATTCAGCACATCATCAGTACTGAATATACATGGCATTTCCCATCCCATTACACATCTCCGTAGTAGTCTTGTCATAAGCGTCTGTATATTGAGGTTAAGAGGCCCTTGGTGAGTCTCACATGCCAGTTGAAGCCCTCTTTGAGTCCACTTCCATTCAGGTGTTAATTATTTTATTTCTGCCCCTTCACCACCTATGGTCCCAGCTCAGAACAAGAATGGAAGACGTGTAAGCAGAGAGTGAAATGCTAACAAAGTGGAAAGACAAGAAAAAACAACCCTGCAGGTTATTTTTTGTGTGTCACAACCATTATAAGTCAACAGTGGTGCTCCCAGCGTGCTGAGTGAATGTGGGCCCTCAGTAGGAGGGCCTTCCCCATGGACCAGCCAGTGTGAGAGCAGAGAAGCTAAGCACTCTCCCGCTGCAATTAAAGAACAGCCCATCAATAAATGATGAATGTCAAACACAGCATGATGTTTGGCCTGGTAAGCAGACTAGTATCCAATGTAGATTCATGGTCACAGCGGGGCAGGAAACAAGGGGCGGCGTGGTGGAAACACTGAGAAAGGAGACGAGAGGATGTTAAGAGGACCCCGCTGCAAATGTCACTTCGTCCTTTTTAACACTTCTCGAAATGTGGCGGGGAACATTCAAGATGCAACGGCAGCTGTCATTTCTTAAGCCAGCCGCTGACATTTGGGATTCTGGGCCACTTGCCCTGCGCAGGCACAGGAAGTGGGATGGAGGACAGGGGTGTTCTGTATCAGCCAAGGGCACAGCGGAAAGGGGGGCTCCGGACATTTGCTGATGCCACATCATTGCAGCAGCACCAGACAGTATTACTGTAACTTAACACAGTGTTTTCCACTGGACTCACAACCTTCTCATGGCCTGTTACAAAGGTTAAAGGACAGGGCAGACCACCTGAAAACTATTTGACAGAGTAACACCTAATATTTCATGTCCTCAGATGGCATGTGGCACCGTGCCACCCACATAACTGTATTTTAGCGTTGTTTACAAGTTTTCTCTCTGCCAAAATCCACAATATTGGTATCACTATGGCATGACTAACTGGCCTTCTCACGGCTGTGGGAAGGGTTCCTGCTTTTGCCAATTCTACCAGCTGGAGCTGAGTGAGAGTGAGTCAGAGTTATTATTGTTTTAGATCCTCTCTGGGTGTCCTCGTAGATTACACAGTTACTGTGCAAAACACTGCTGACATGCAGTCTTTAATATCAGCTTTTCAAAGTTGCACAAGCCTCCAGCCACATGGAAAGGATGTGTGGGTATCTAAGGTTATTGTGTATATATTTTACATTAAGTTTTGTAATGTTAAGTAAAAGCTGTGCACATATTGCTCTTGCAAAAGACAGCATGGTCCCCTGAAATGAAATCCAGAGAATAATTCAATTGGCGCTGCCGTAAAATAAGTAAAAATATCCTTTGTTGTATTTGTGAACATATATTAAGATGCACTGAATAAGAGACAAACTATATAACTTTATTTTTCGATGTCTTACAGTGGAAATTATATTTTACAGATAAAACTCCATTGTCAAAGTAGTTGCTATGATTAGAAGGATAAAATGATGGTTGTGCATTAAACTAAGTGGCCGTTAAGAAGGTGGATGTGTTTTCCACGCTAGCTGCAGATGCATTTGATGAGAACATGCACAGAAACGCTCACCATGTGGCTCATCTCGTCGCTTTCCACCTTGAAGTTGAAGCACCATCGGGTTTTTGCTGTAAATGAATCTCAGATAAACTTTAACATTATTGCTGTCTGATGTCGCCGTAATATTTTTTACTTAAGACTGACATGATCTCATTCCCCTTCAGGAAAGGAATTAGACTTTAGTTCATACTGTGGCACCACACAGTATATGAGTGACATCCATCAGAGCCACATGTCAAACGATTCCCAGATAGAAGCGATTATCTGGAGACACCCAGTGAAGCAGCAGACACCCTAATATCCCACAGACAGAAGTTATTTTCACTGAACGCTGGCTTCTGTTGTTTGTCAAACCCACGTTCAAGTGCATAGTTATTAGTTAAAATAAAATAAAACAAGTAACAAAATAAAATGTTGGTCCTAAAAAAAAAAAAAAAGTCTTTTGAGCAGTCATTCACAAACAGGTGCAGCTGAGGGGCCACAGGTACAAAAACAATGTTCCCTTCACTTGACATCATGTCTTATGTCATTTTGTGTTTGTCCCAAAGTCCAAAGCACACAACATCATCATCCACTGTGTGATAGGCCCAGAATATTTCAAGAGACTGCCAGCTGCAAGCTTCCGTGCCATTAAAAACATCAAAAAATAGAGTTGATACATACATAAAACATTGCATTTACTATTAAAACATGGCTGCATAATCTATTGTGGCTATGAAATATTTATTTTGCACTGTTTAAAAAAAAAGATAGTTTCCAATTTATTATTATTCCAAAGTCATTTTTTTCTCAATGTGCAAAATCATTTTTCCATAGGCCTCATACCACCATTTGACACAATATTGTTGCCAATGCACACACGTGCTGACGATTTAGTGTTGAATTATAAAACCATCTACTTTAGGAGTTGAGCTTTTGACCACTAGGATCGCTATGGAGCATGGAGTACCTCGTGCATGTGGGCAGTGCAACACACATTTCTGCTGATGGTTTCATGCCATTTCACTGATAGACAGTTGGTGGCTGTAACATGGCATGGGTTAGTTAATCTAGGTTTTAAATTATTTGAGTTATGATACAGTTATTTAAAAATCTGCTTTGCAGAGGTTTTTTTGGAAGGAAAACTTGTTTATTTTGCTGGAGACCCTACAGAGCTCCTCCCACGACCTCTGCGGGTCCCCAGCCCACACCTTGAGAACCAGCTGTTTCGGCGGGCTTCACGGGCATGTTATGAAATGGCACTGTGCGATTTAAGCCATCACTGGCCATTGTTGCCTCGGCCAATGTGTTCCTGTCAGCTGTCAGAGGTTTTTCTGTACATCTGGGGAACAGGATCACGACTGAAGCCTCACGAGCTGAATCAGAGCTCTGTGCACTGGATTGAAAGACAGCTGTAAACACCCTTGAGCGCTGGTTGATGTTGTGCATACATGGGTAGACATACACAAAACCACACAGAGGCTCCACGTCCACTGTCAGTTACCAGTGAAGTGTGGTAATTTGGGACACTAAAAGATGATAACAAGAAGATCTGACACCCTATTGTGGCTGCATACATTTATACAATTGAAGTATGATACATTTTTGGTGTGAAACGTGATATCATGATGAATGACAGGGCTGCATTATAAATTGCAAGCTGTTTTCATTATGGAATCTGTGGAAAGTTAATTGAACCCAACCCTGGTGTCACACATGGGGCCTTATTACTCTCCATCAATCCATCAAAAGGTCTCGAACCCTCATTCTTGGCCAGCCGGCTATTTCGGAGCGAGGCTAGCACGGCAGATATCAAGATAGTGTTAAGAGAAACCATATAAACCCAGTAGCTACATTCTTCCGCTCCGAGGATGAGCTCTGATTAACCGTGACCTCCTAACTGTGTCATTTCCCAGGATGAAACGAAGAAGGTGAGAAGAGAAGGAAACGAGGCAAAAAGTCAGAAAGACACGGAAAGAGTAAAATGGTGGAGAGTGAATGTAAAAATTGGGAAAGAGAAAGAGAAATGGAATCCCAAATGTGCTTGTAGTTCCACAGAAAGGAGAATAAAACAATAGATGCACAAATTTGTGACAACTTCCCTCGCTTTTTCTACTCACGTTGTTTGCCACTTGACAAGGAGTATGCCCTGTCAACCCAGGACTCTCCCCCGACTTGTGAACCGATAGTACACACCTCCCTAGCCTTGCCAACTGCCATGGCAAATGAGATGGTCGGTTGATCTCATGGAGGGTTTGTATTACCCTCGTGCAACCGAGAAGCTCCACAGCTCTCTCTCAGCTGCACTATTGAGGGAAGTGTTTATGTGGCGATCAGGGTTTAACCATGCCCTCAGATGCCTGAATTTGTGTAACTCTCTCGGCACCAGATTTAGCTACCATCTGTGTGGTATCAACAGCTCAGTCTGAACATTTTCTACCATGTCATTGTTAACAGTGGCAGCCTAGCAAGTTCATCCCTTGGGCTTTAATTGTGGAAATGTGTCCCAATCACACTTTATTTACATACGGATAATAAAAAACAGATTGTCACAGGTCTATAAAAATATTCTTAGCATGTAAATTGTAAAAAAACAATACGGGTTTTAATCCAAACATTACATATGTTATCAAGGTTAAGCCATGCTAGTGGCACAGCAGTACTTTGAGCTAAATGCTACCACTAGCATGCTAACATGCTAACATAGACAATGTGGCAAGGCAAGGCGGCTTTTTTTAGCACATTTAAGAGGCAAAGAAAAACATTACAATGACATTCAAAATAATACAGTGAAATAAAATACATAGCATGCTAAAGTTTAGCAGGTATGATGTTAACTGTGTACAATATCTTAGTTTAGTGTATTAGCACACTAGCATTTGCTAAGTAGCACTAAAAAGTCGATACAGCATTTTTCAAATTCTTCTGATGCTCAAATTTTTTGTTTGTACAGATATGCATTAGTGTACTTTGCTGTTTGTCACAGTGTTTCAATTTTATTTTTATTTTTTACAAATGATGGCACCAAATTTGGACATTTTCAGACTACACATAGTGGCATTAAATCCTTACAGGAAAGTCAAAATGAGCAGCAGTCGCTTGGAGACAGAAGTAGACATCAAACAATGATGTGTACAAAGCAGCTATACTAGAGGAAAGTGATACATCAAACTTTAGTTTATGTGAAGAACGTAACGAAATAATAAATTTACAGCATGGGTTTTATAGTATATTAACATATTGTACCATTCATATTCAGTTTGACCTTAGTCCCAGAGATATGAACAAATGGACTCGGCTTGAATCTTCATCACACAGAAAATTACGTTTGGTACAATGTGATCTAAATCGGTGTTTGGTAACCCTCCGCCCACACACACGCTTTCCTCAGACTCATCTCATCTTATCGCTGGTGCAATCCCTTTAATTTTGGGACACAGAGATGAGCTTCAGTGTCACACTATCATCAGTCATTCATTCTCTCTCTGTCTCTCTGTCTCTCTCTCTCTCTCTCTCTCTCTCTCTCTCTCTCTCTCTCTCTACACACTCTTGCACACAATAGACTTGCAGAGAAAGAGAAACCAAGGGCAGCCTCTTATGCCCAGCCGCCCTCAGGCTGTGTGGAACAGTGCTAGTGGAAAGGGCAATGTGACTGGCTTTTCAAGTGAAGTCTCTGCCTTTGCCCTCGGTCTAGCTACTGTGAGCATGTTAGAGACAAAAAAAAAAGAAAACGACAAATAAGTGCTGCTCATGACGGCAGACAATACCACAGGAGGCACAGATGGACCCATGAGGCTAAGATTAAGAGAACATGTGTTTCTCACGTAACTCTTTGGCCAGAAACGACAAGACCGCTGCAAAAAGCTACGGCTTTAAACCAAGGTCTGGCCCTTCCAACATCGTGTAGACAGTGGTACACTTTTACAGGAGTACACACATTGTTCTCATGAATTTGACTGCTTTAAATGCATAAAACTGCTAGTCTCGTTATTAAATGGTTAAAGCTGTTTTATATGGCATGAGCACTGTATTCACGTGGCTGCCCAAACATGATTCCCTAATCAATAAATGGAGTAAAAAATGTCAAATCAAAAAGATATATAAACAGTAGCTTCCATGCCAGTTATGAACACCCTCAAAAATATAATTGTGTGTTTTAGGTTGTATTAATGGTTATTTGCAATAAAAAAAACATTTAATTCAAATGTAATAATCTATAATAATAATCTACCACCTCTTATTATTATTCTTTTATATATACAGGTATAAAGTCCACTGGCGACTGTCACAAGAAAACCAAAGGCTGTTATGGCTGGTGTTATTCTATATTTCTTCTATAATTTTTATTTAATCTAAATGGAAATGCGGCCATGGGTGTGTTACAGTATGTAATCAGCTGAAAGAGCTAAATATGTACAGGACTGACATGCGCTTTGAAAGTGGTCCACTGGTGAAATGATTTGAAAGCACAGCATATCTCTATTATGAATAAGAGAGCAGTAATCTTTTACCTAGGCGCATAGAGAACGATTCGTTTGTTTTACTCTGAACATCTGAAAATCCTCCACTGATTGGCCACGAAACACTGCAGAGAGCCCATTGTGAAGATGTCACTCATTCTGTGCGCTCACAAGTGACGGCAGAAGTCCCCGGAGTTCAGCCACATGCAAAAATAGATCTGCTTTGATTGACGGGCCGAAATACAACCAGGGATTTTCATTGAGGGCTGTGATTCACATATTTAAGGAAGAGATCACCCCGTGAGTGTGTCTGAATGTTCTTGGAGTCTACACGACGGCAGCGCAGCTAGCTGTATCCCGTGTAGCTTTCAGAGTTTATGAGGACACATAAACATGCCCAATGAATAGTAATCTGCTGAGGCAGGGACGTGGAAGTCACACGAAGCCTGATGACATTGTCAGCTGCCAGGGGGACGGGCTGATTGACAGGCCTTTCTCTCTGACAGCTGCATCGCAGACGCCAGCAGCCCCAAGAAAAATAATGGGCCCTCCTGGATTGGAAAAAGAAATGTCCCAGCGTATTTCCCTCGTGACAGGAGGAGTTTCGAGGATGCGAGGACAGTCCAAGTTGTCGGTGTGGACCAGTCACCACTCACATCACAGAAAACCACCATGCGTTCGTGTTGTGACAGCCCGAAGACAAATCACATCTTTTGCATCAGAGAGAGGTCAGCTCCCCCTAATCATATCTGCTACATCTGAGGCCAGGGCGTTAGTTATGTTTTAACCCAGCCATACATCATCAGCTATGTTTTGATTTCCCCTGAGCTCACAGCAGGCCAACCCTTTAGTGTTTCTGTTGTCGTCAAAGGCCTGTAAACACAAATAATACGGCAACATGGCGGCGGTATTTTCAAGCACTTCCAACGTCAATCATGAAGATTTCTGATGATGGTATTTTGCGGCACTTAGGCCGTTCTCAAACATCTTGGCATGATATTGTTTTGTCATGTCCACAGCTGCACACCACACATCATCGCTAATGCGTCCCTGGCACAAGCTCCGGGGTCAAGAGGTCCAGCTGAGAGACGGCTTGAAATGATGACATCATTAGCTCAGTGCCACTGGGCAGCGTGATGGCAGTCAGAGGGCAGGCGGGGTGGCACCGCAGGGTGGAAGGACAAAAATAACACGAGATAAATTTCTGCCTCCTCCTCTCGGCCAGTAACGGAAACACGCTACGCTCTCCACGCAGCACTTCGACGATCACGTCGTGTCTGGCAGCGGACACTGAGCCTGAGCTCACCAAAAAACCTGGTCCAAGAGGGATGTTGAAATCCAAGGTTAACAGTGTTTGTGTTGGCACCTTCATGGAATATGTGCTTCTGTTTCAAGTCCGTCCAAAGGAAGATGAAATTAGACAGGGCAGTCTGTGTGGGGGCACTCAGACATTCATTTCATTCAAAGGCACATTAACTTTGAGACAGCTAATGAAAGAGTTGAAAACACAGAGACAATTTCAATTGGTGCGAGTTGAACCGGGCGGGGATAGTTGCCAAGGAGATAAGTCCTGCGAGCATGAGGTGTGACTTCTGCGTCACTGATTTATTTATTTATTTTCATTTAGTATTCCTCCCTCCTCTCTTCAGTGTATCTCAGCCCTTCGTTCCTGTAACGTCAGACGTCATGTTTCAGCACCCAGCACCCCCACCACCTCCCACCGTCACCGAGGAGACGTAGGTGGGGGGCCTCGCCTGTTTTCCTTTTGTCCAAGATCACCGTCAAAGTCGCGGCTTCGCATGTGATGAGGGCAGGGAAATATTTCTGACTGTCACCAAAGACATCTCCCTCTTGTTCACAGCTAGGGTCAGCAAGTGTAAGGATGTTCTGTCAGCACATGCCACTCTGAGCACAGACACACACACACACACACACACACTGGAGGAGAGCAATGACATTTGTGCTTTGTATGGCATGTCACTATCTCCCTAAATCAGCTGTGGAAGCCATTTTTTGAGGTGATGGATGGATTCGGGGTGACGTTTAGAGATTCTGCTACAATTAGTAGATGGGGCTTCACATGCACGAATATACACTTAGTTGAGTTGTGGACACACACACACACACACACACACACACACAATGGCATGCATAAATACACATATCCATGTCCGCACTCCGCTGACTTATAGATACTCATTGCCTATAGATAATTCTTTTAAGAAGTTGTTAATGGTAATGCATGGGAATGTAGGATGTTATTTAACGTTTTGTCAAAGTGCATGTATGTTTGGACAGTTTGCTGTAGGTAGTTAAAGTTTATGGGGATGCACGTATCTGATCAGCTGGATCGGTAAAGATGCTGATATTGACCTCATTAAGTGGATCGTATAATCGTCCAGAAGTAATTATAGTTTTTCTCACGTTGACGCGTCGAGCTGCAGCTCGCACTGGTGTCAATGTTCACAGACACTGATGTTACCAAATATTTACTGCATTTTTAGTTTTTCTAAAATCATATTTAGTAATTGTTTGCATTTTTGAGGCCATTTGAAAACATGAATCAAACCGATTTTTATGTTTAACAACGCTTGATAAAGCAGGGCGGGTCAGAAAGCAAGGACCATCATTAAATTGTAATAATGAAAAACTTTTACACAACTGGAGGTGAAAAACACTTCAGAGAGCTACATTGTTTAGCAGGTCTGTTTGGGTTTGGAAGGAAAAAAGTGAAGTAGGTTGGTGATGAGATGCAGAAGCACGCAATTACATTCAATGTTGAACAAGATGAATTTGACGGTGTAGCTGTGAGTTTGACACGATGTCTAGAATTTACAGATTTGAAGTTTAAGAAAAGAAGATTAGTATTCAGTATCCTTAAACGTTTATATCCAAACTGCAGATGAGACAGATTTTCAAACACAAGCAAGTCTGCAATTCTGCATTTCCTCATCTAAACGTGTAAAAAAAAAAAGAAAAGAAAATGATGACCATCCACAAAACATGTGCTGATCAGTGCAAAAGCACAAACACGCACTGCAACAGAAAAGGTCAAGACACACGTTACAAGGACAGGAAGGGAAACAAAGGACGCGGGACAGGAAGGGACGCAGCGGAGAGCCTCATTAGCAGACATGTCAGTGGGCACAGGCTGAGACGCCGCACATGACAGGACATGAAACGTCTAACCCCTGCTGCCGCCTCCTCTCAGTCCCCATGATCTGAACGCCAATGATGGGAGACAGAGAGGCAAATGTCCCCATCAGTCCTCCTCCAGGCTAATGGATGTCTCAGAGGGAGCCACAGCAAGGAGTTTTGCAATCACTCGTGCACCCCCCCACCACCACCCCCTCCATCATTCACAACACCTGGTGTCATAGCCTAACCAGGCTCTACAGTGCACATGCGTGTTATGTGTCCATATGTGAGAGAGTGAGTGAGTGAGTGAGTGAGTATAGGGGGCATTGAGATATCTGAGTGTGAGATGGATTGAAGTGGTGATGTGGAGGCAGCAGGATGGCGAGGGTAGAGAGGACAGCTGCCGTGAAACGTCTCCCTCTGCCCGTATTAGTCAAAGCAATTCAATCTATCATCCTCCTCTCCACTCC
Source organism: Nannoperca obscura (assembly GCA_036024295.1). Lineage (NCBI taxonomy): Eukaryota > Metazoa > Chordata > Actinopteri > Centrarchiformes > Percichthyidae > Nannoperca > Nannoperca obscura. The sequence goes on along the minus strand of JAVQJL010071854.1, from coordinate 5,248 downwards.
TCGCCTCCTCCACTCAGTTGTCATTCTGCCGTGAAGAGTGTGATGGATGGACTGGAAGCGGTCGCGGTGCAGAAACGCCTTGGATGAATGAAATGAAATAAATGTTTGTTTTAACTTACACGGGGTACGAGGGAGGCGGGCCTCGGCACAGCAGCACATTTTACAAACCCACATTTAAAAAGTCAATATTTCTTTTTTTTTTCATGTATTCAAGTCAATAGAATCGTTCAGGATTGTGTGCATGTTTTCATTTGCTCATTAACAAGTAATATCAAACTTTAAATCCAGAATTATGCTTTAAGATTTGGGTTTGTTGTAAAAGAGCATGTATGCTGCTATGTAACCTACACTGTATAAATAAAGGTCAAAGTGGCTACATTCAACATTATTATATTAACAATGTGGCACATGACTATGTATTTGAAAGGAGGTCACTCTCTGCAGTTCCCCTCAGCTTGGAGGAGCTTTAAATCTCATTGTTTTACTTCAAATTCAAATTCAAATAAGCTTTATTGGCATGACAGATCAGGAACATATATTGCCAAAGCAGTACACAGTCACAGCAGTTCACTAGCTGGTGAATGGGTAAAGCATTAAACCACTAGAGAGTTTTTCTTACATTAATCAGTTGAACACAAACGCGACTCCAAATAAATGCTAACGTTGCTCCATATCTGCTGCGTGGGTACATAACCAACCGTCTGCTGAGACGTTCCCCGTATCAAGTTAAAAGGTGAAAACGTGTTGGAAAAAGTGTTTCCAGTGCGACGCGAAGATGTTCAATTGCAGATTTAAATAATAACCAGTAAGAACTGATTTAGTAATTTACATGTCATTTAGGTTAAAACAGGGATACATTTAGTTCAAAAGTGAGTTTTTCTTTGATGTCGAGGTAACCACTGATTCAACAGCATTTCAATATATTTTCAACAGAAACAGGGCCTGTTGCAGGAATGTTGCATAAACCATATAAATGTCACTTTCCAATTAATGGTAACACAGATGTCAAGATTTCCTTTGACATACACATCTTGGCTGAGGAAGGCATCCTCTCCTGAACCAAAGACCCCCCTCCCCGCCTGCGTCAAATAAATAATTGATCCACTGTTATAAAATAAAACAATAACCTTCAGGGGGAAAAGTGTGGACATGATATTTCACAAATGTCATATTTTAATGAGCATGACCACCATCTACTAACTCAGATCATAACAAGATGCATCAGATGGCTCACCGGGATCATTTCTTAGCAGGAAGTTTGAAATTGAATTGAAAATGGAGCAGATAACAGACAATAATCAAAACATAAGACCCATCAGTTCCATCATCTGCTCCATTTGTCACTTTAACTTTATGGTTGTACGACTTCCTGCTCAGAAAGGGTATGTGCACGCCGAGCGTCACAAATACACACATTTATATACGTCTTCATTTGCACACTCTTGCTTTCCTTTTATGCACCTCTCACACTCACTGTGAATGCACCTATGTAATTGGATAGCGCATACAAAAAGAAGCTCCAAGGCCTTCCAGGCAGTCAGTAAATAATATCCTGCACGTCGTCGCGTGATCCCACTCATCCGTAGTCAATCATGAACAGATGGGACGGTGTGACTGCCATGTTAATAATGTCCTCCAATCAATCATTTGAGCAACCGTAGTGATAACTGCTCGTGTAATGTCACACGGGAAGAGATTAAAGGTGAGCTATGACCTTTCCTGGATTACAGACAGACCCAATAATCTGCTGAGACTGGAGGACACACCTCGCTGAATCTTAAAATATTCCTTCAGTGTCTCAGCCTGACCAGAGAGAGAAGGGGGAAACGATAGCACCTCGCTGCGGCTGACATTTATCAACCTGCTTTGACTGATGTCCCATATGCCTCCTGTTTCTCCTTGAAGTCCAATTTCAGTTTCATTTTGTTTGTTGACAAATTTCATCAGCTCAGACAAGAGACAACAGCGGATAAGCTGCGAAGCTGTCTGTTTAAGCCGTTCAGGTAGAAATGTTCGCACTCTCTTTGCTCGCTCTCACAAAACAGAGGAAAATTGCAAGTTGTCTAGACAGGCGGAGACCTTGGAGGGGAATCTGTCCTCTGGAGCATGACATTTGTTGAACATTTGTCAAACACTGCCCCCTTGTGGTGAAATGTGTTGACTGTGCATCAGGCTATCCTTTGTAAATGCCATTTACCCCTTAACATACATGTTTCCCCTAAAGTAGTTTTAAATCATCCGATTTCAAATGTTCTGCAGCATCATATTTCTTCTGCGTTGTTCCAACTCGTCACAGAAGCTACACAACGTTTTCTCAGAGTCCATCACGCGGATGTTTCTGCCGTTGTTTTCAATCTGACCTTTCTCGGTATGTTTGGAAACTTTGGGATTTCCGCGTGAATCTAAAATAAAGTTCTGTGGGTTTGAACCATGTTTGGCTCCACAGCATGATGATGGCTGACTCCCCGGCAGGCAGCGGCTTGACAAGAGTTTAAAGAAGAACCTGTTCGTCTAGCTGTCAATAGGGTACGTTAAAATGAATCACTTATGGGATTCCTGCCATCGGATTAAAATAACTTTTTAAACCATGAAACTAAGACTGACACTTGATGTATGTTTACTGGGTCAACAGTCAACCCACAGCAGGTGTTTTCACCTGATTGCGGCCTGAAGTGCATCGTGCTTTCAGACGACACATTTCCAGTTTTCATTTAATTTCTGGCCTGATAGAAATTGGGCGTTTGTGCGTAAAAGGTTGTAGTGCTTAGCGGTGGCAGAGGTTTAGCCTCACCAAGTGCTTGTCTTTGTTGTAATCAACCCACAAGGAACAAAAGCAAAAATGACCTTGTCTTCCTCAGCAAGAAACACAAACAATGTTAAAGTTTTAAAGAGGCCCGAAGGACAGATGTTGACGATGACTACTTTTGGTTTTCCATGAATCTGGTGAGTGTCCAACGATGGAAGAAAACAACCAGGTCAATTTCCAACTCTTGAAATGTTTGTCAGTTTATTTCCAGGAAAGCAGCGGACAGAGAGTAAACAAGGAAAGAGAAAAGCCTGACTTGAAAATGATCCACCCTGCTGGATTTCCTTCATCAATACGTGGTGCTGTGTGTGTGTGTGTGTGTGTGTGTGTGTGTGTGTGTGTGAGAGAGAGAGAGAGAGAGAGAGAGAGAGGGTAATTCCCACAATGGAAGATGGCTGCCAGACAACGTGAAATCTGTCTCCAGTTTATTTGAATCAGGGAAAGAAATATCCCCCTTTGTTGTCCTCATTTCAATCAACTGTACAAAATACTTCCAGCATGCAACACTGGCACATGTATTATTAGATACAGAATTTATGCTGTATGTCTCCAAACAAGGATGGACTGTTCTCTAAGGACCTTCTTGTTCCTTGTTTGGATACAGTACCAGTATATGGATGTTTGAATTTTAAATGTAAATGAAAATCTTTACTTGAATGGTTCGCTGAAGTATGTTTAATATTTTATATTAGTATTAGTTTGCTATGGCGATACCATTGATTGTGAGCGCCACTTGATATTCCAACCTAGTTCCCAAGGGCGAGTTGAGATCCAGCCTCCCTTCTTGTATGTAACGAATGTTAACAGCAGGGGGCTCACTGAACAACCAGGGACAGCAAAGTGTGACTGAATTACCTCCAGCTCCATGCCCACCTTCCTGCTCATTGTGACTTCACAGAAAGATAAAAAGAAAGTATTAGTTTTATTTCATGTGCATGAGTCACTGGTATGTATACTTCCTGGCTTTTCTCTTCTTTTTTTTCTTGTTTTCAGACCTGCTCAAAGGACTGAGATTCTCTCATTTCTGCTATCATTTGTGTGAATGTTATGACCTATGAGCACCCTGGTTTACTTGAAGGTGTGTGATGTTATACAGGAATATATTAAAACTATCAATAAAATGTGTTGAAATGAAACTTTTATTTATTTAAGATTATTTTCTGTGTTCTTTTATTTTTTAATTCACATTTGAAATGAAAATTGTTAACTTTTAAATATAATGTTTTGTGTAGCTTGCCTGTATTTATTCACTTTTTTTGCACTAAATCTTTGTACCTTGTTGTATTTTTATTACCCTATAAAGCACATTGAATTGCCCTGCTGTATGAAATGTGCTATACAAATAAAGTTGCCTTGCCTAATATCAGATGTTGGCGTTTTGCTGCATCAGCATATTTCTTTTTACTTTGTCTACATGAAATTAACTTCAGATTATGAAATTTGATGTGAGATTTATTATTTCTGCTGCTTTTCTTCTATCCATAACCTTACATTCTACTCTAGCAGTGAGGATTTGTGTACCGTCAAGGACAAGGACTATAGCCCAGCCCTATATCTAACTGTCAGTCTCACGTTCACAGACTGACAGGTGACCTTCAGTGTACGCATTGCCTCTTTCACTATACTGTGCATTATTAACTATAGCGTTTTCTGACAGCTAAATATCTCTAAACAAGGATCTCTTTTGCTAAAATCAAATCACAAATCACAAAACATCTATCTTTTCTGTCCATCTATCTTTTCGTCAGCAAAAATCCATTAAATTAAACGTGTGCCAGGGCTGTTTTGCTGATCACATTTCTTCTTTCCACTAACCATCACCACTCCCATCAACGCTGAGGTTCAGGAGTCTGCAGCTCTTCACTCCAGCAGCTGATTTCCCTCGCACACATTCAGCCACAGAGGGGCGCGTAATCACCAACATCTACTGCTGCCGTGATTGGATGGAATGAAAACCTGTTGACTCTCGGGTCTCAGTGACACACGGTGATGAACAACTGCAGCATCCTCACGTACTGAGGAGAGAAAGAAACTACCTCTGCGTTTCTACTTCTTGGTGTTCGCAGTTGTAGTATAAAGATCGTAAAGCAATAACCCTGTAACACTAAAACATCCTCTTACCTACAAATTAGAGATGATGTCTTTATAGTTTAAATGCAGACTGTGCTTTAACATGAACGTATCATCATCACTGTTTAATATACATCCTGATTAATCCTAATGCTGTATTTACTATAGGTTATATACTTGTATGTAGAGTAATCTATTACAGTAATCACTGTAAATCACTGGATTTACTTGTACGTTGTGGTCATTGTTGCTTTAAATATATATATATATATATATATATATATATATACACTACCGTTCAAAAGTTTGGGGTCACCCAAACAATTTTGTGTTTTCCATGAAAAGTCACACTTATTCACCACCATACGTTGT
>JAVQJL010071849.1:0-28973 GCA_036024295.1 Nannoperca obscura | reverse complement strand
AGCAAAGGGTCTGAATACTTATGACCATGTGATATTTCAGTTTTTCTTTTTTAATAAATTTGCAAACATTTCTACATTTCAGTTTTTTTTCTGTCAAGATGGGGTGCTGAGTGTACATTAATGAGAAATAAAATTTACTTTTTTGATTTTAGCAAATGGCTGCAATAAAACAGAGTGAAAAATGTAAAGGGGTCTGAATACTTTCCGTACCCACTGTATATGTACCCACCTTCTCCTACTTGATTTATCTGATTGGAGAAAAGTTAAATTAACCCTTTCATGTGTTATATTGTCCTTCATTCTTAATGGAAACAAACAGGATGATTTAACCAAAGAGTTATCATGGGACTTCTAACCGCCATTTTTTATGAACACACATCATAAACCAAGACTTAAAACAACCTGTGCCTGAGGAAGGAGTCTCGGAAATTATTGCAGGCAGAGAAACGTAACATAAGTTAGAGGTAAACAGAGGCACACTGCTGCCTGGTTCAGCTAGAAAATCTGCCACAAAATGCTCGGTGATAAGGCTCTGTGAAGTGAGACACTTTTGAAAAACTAATTCAAAAGATGGATTAGTCTCGTCAGTGCTGTACAGTGTGGGCTAATATTTCATATAGTGCTGAAACCTGGCTGAACAATTTCAGCTCAACTCTGCTTCACAACTGCGGTCCTCAGTGCTGGTCCAGAGACCATCAAGCCGTTCCTTCCAGACCCCAGACTAATTCATACTGTATGTGCCTCACTACACCTACCAGCATAAAGATGATTTCAGTGCACAACAAACCCAGATGAGGGCCAACTGCTGATCTACAGTGAAGGAGGGTCACGTTATGCTTTGTCATTGTTTATCAGTCTCAGGAGGAGCAGATTTTAGTCTGTTTCAATTCTCCATCTAAACTAATTTCATTCAGAGTCGTCATGATGAGTCGTTAGGATCAACATGTTTTAATTAGTGAATGAAACCAGCATCCAGGGGCTGTGGAGAACTTGTTTGTGATTTACTGTGCTAATCAGCTTAATTGGAACTTGGATAATTACACATTAAGACACAATTAAATGTTATGATTCCCTACTTTGGTCGAACTTTAAATTAGCTAATGGCCATTTCCATTACATTTTAGGCAATGGGAAAAATTTACAACAACGACCAAGAAGCTTTTCACTCTGAATGAGACGTTGAGGAAGACAATTAAAGGGAAACCTTGTTAGAATGAAAGTAAAAGACATAATGGGCAGATATAGAAGCCGTCAGAGTATTAAAGATGGTTTAGTATTTCAGGATAAAAACTGACTGATTAAAATTCATAATTTGAGCGTTTTACTTTACCTTACCTTTTAGTCAGGCATCAGCAGTGGGAGCAGTACTGCAGAGTTGAGCTAAATGTGCACCAGCCGTAGTTTCTCTCTATGGCATCTTCTGAGTAAAAGTGCCATAACATGACTGATGGCACACTGGAAGGCATTATGCATAGAGCTTTTTAAAACAGCAACACTAATCAAGAATGACTGACCATCAGATCAGGAAAAAAGCCTACTGCATACACAATGTGCCCAGCATCTTAAAAGTGGCAGTTAACCAAATGTCCAAAATGAACTCAATTTATAAGTGAAATATGATACTTTTTGTCTTTGGAAAAGGATCATAATGCATGCCTTTGTTATTAAATTACTGTCTATAAATCAAAAGGAAGTCATTTTGTCAAAGACAGAAACACTCCAGGACTTAAAGCATTTACCCTGACAGCTCAAACTGCACAAGGTTACAGGAACCTTTATATATCCTGAGAGGCTGTTTGCATACCCGATTACCTAATTTGCAGCTAAGGACAATATTTAAAAGTTTCTCTGTTCTTTATCAAGGACAACAGCGTAATTTCCACTGGGGATGGGGAATGCTCAGGTTGATTTTTTATGCTAAAACATCTCTGAACATTGTTTTCTGACTGTTCAGCCACCATAGTCCTGATGAGAGATCTGAGTTGATAAAAGTGAGTTTGAGTGTCAAAGTGAGTTTTTGCATCACAGGCTTCATACAGGCTGCCCTGCCTTATAGAGTGCTTCAAAATGCGTCATCCCTGCAGTGGAGGTTGTTCATGTCTTCTTGTATTGAAGGTCAATAATTTCCTGTTTTTGTACAAACTCACAGAAAAAAGACTTTATTACAACTTAACACTATCATACGATTCAATTAAGTAAATGAAATAAAATGAACACACAATTAAAATGCAAACGTGAAGATTTTTCTGTGAAGATTGTGTTGCGCCAAACCTATTTGGATTACATGATTATGTGATAATTACATGGACCAGACTGTTCTTCATATGAACAGATTAGCCAAAAAAGGCTTAAATATGGCAACTAACACAACTTCAGTTAAGGGCTTTGGTTAGAAATAGATAGTTTAAACCAGAAAAACCTTTACTGTGTAGTGAAAGGTTGTACTCATGATTGTCAACATTAAACCGACAGCCAACAGTCTGGTTTCCCATGTCCAAATCAAATATGTTGCAGCACCGAGCTGGTACCCTGTGCTGTAGCTGGATTTGTCTTAGACAAGATCAAGGGAGTTTTGAGTTCAGGGATTAAACTGGGCCGGATGGCCTGGGCCCTTAAATGCTCAAATATGTCCCACAGATGGAGCAGGAGAAGTTCTTATTTTTGCTGATGAATGGTTTTTGTATTTTTGCATTAGCAAAACACATTTTTGGGGAGACATAGTTATCCAGACTTTTAATTTTACTGTATATGTTTTTCAGTTGGGTATTTCTTAAAAATCTGCACATGGCAACCAAATTATGGTTTTGGTATAATTAAGATTAACCAAAGACGAACCAAAACCACCAGCCTGTAGAAATAATATGACATTTGCCTTCCTGCTGAGAATTAGATGAAAAGATTGATGCCACTCTTATATCTCTCTGTTAAATTTGACGCTGGAGGCGGAACACTGTTTGCTTAGCTTACGGTGGCAGGAGCTCAGTTCATAGGGATTTGTCTTGGGAACTGCAGGACGGTTCATTATGGATCACGATACGGACCATGATATGAAGCACAGACTGGAAGCTGTAGATATGCCAGTTCACCTCCTAGGCACTGAGCAAAGCACAGATCCACCTGACTATGCACCCATCACTCTAACATCTCTCCCTGACAGCATGTGTGTGGGTCCTCTGTGTGTAAAAATAATAAATGAGAGTGAAAACAATTGAATTTCCCCAACGGGAATTGATAAAAGTAATTCTTAGCTTCACACAGAAACTTGAAGCAGGTGGAAACAACCATCCTGGCTCTGTAAAAATAATCCACCCATGAGCAGTTCGCCAGTTAACAGCTATATCTCGTTTGTTTAACCTTTTACATCCCTACGTAAAACCAGAGTGTAAAAGTTATTGTCTCACGGTTTAGTCAGAGCGAAATACTCCAACAATGTCCAACAATGTCTTTACATTGTGAACACAAGAGACAAACTTGTTAATTAGTGAGCTTTACATGTGCTCGTAGGTGGATTTTATTTTTGCTCTGCTTGAACTTTTTTTTTTGCCTAACTACATTAACCTCAGACCAATTCCTGCAATATGGGTCTCAATTTTCATTTGTGTTTGGTCTTTTTTTTTCATTTCAGTGTTCACCTGACAACACTGTTTGGCAGTCGAGCAGGAGTTTGCTTCCAGTTTGTGAAACCCTGGTCCAGTTCCCATGATGTGTTGGTTGGTATTCTGCAAATTACTTACTTTGAATTTAATGGGAAAAAAACAACACTGACTCGGAAAAGTAAGTTGGACAGACTGCTCTGTGGCACTTCTATATTTCATACTGGCAAGCACAGAGATTAGGCTGCAGTCTGGAGTGGACTCTTGTCTGTGAGGAAACTGTCTCCCCTGTTAACACAAAATCCCACCAGGAGCTTTTTAATAGCCACATTAATTCAGTCAAACCACAAGGCAAAATCCTTACTGTTGTGTAGGTATTGAAATAGTTTATTTTTTCTTTCTTTCTTCTTTTACATAAAACAAAGAATATTAGTAATATACAATTCTCAATTCGTACTTCTAAGGTGACTGTCACACAAGAACATCACTTATTATTGGGTTCTGAAAAAAAAAACATTTAGGAGGAGAATTACTGTAATAAGTGAGTAACAATATGTGCAATAAATGGTAAATTACACTCATCAGTGCTGAGTACAAATACAGGGCATTCGAGTAAATGTTAAAAAAATACAATACTCTTGTGAGAATGTCAGTCTTCATTATATGAGCTGTTTTAAAAACACAGACACCATGCTCCATCTACCCGTATCAGTACAGCCAATCTGTTCCCTGATCCATTAACACCTCGTCTCTCCTCTGTACGCTACATATTTCATTTATTAAACATATGTCTCGCTATTGGTATAAATGCCGCTGCAGTTTTACAAGTATTAACTTTAAAATATACATGTAGCAAGTGAGCGAAGATTTAAAGACGAGGTAAATACAGTAAGATGACATGACTAATGATATTGTGCAACATTACAGTGCACCATAGTTCTACATCACTGTCTCTAGTGTTTCAAAAGAATATGGCTATATTCACTCACCATAACAAGTCTGATATGTAGATTTTGTTGCATTCATTTTCTGTATATGTGATTAGCTCAGAGCGTTTGGCAATATGCATTTTGGCAAATATCTACACATGAAAGACAGGGAGCTGACAATGGTGTGAGGGGAAAACATCGCAAAGTAGCTAAAACTGTCAAATATGTAGGGATGCATTCAAAACACCAAAAACATTACTATAAAGGACACAGCATACATAATAGAGAGAGAAACTGAGCAACCATGGTGAGATAGCTTACAGTTAAATGTACAGACAAAAACTGACAAGAGGGGAATATTGAGTTCAGGTAACCATTACAGTGGAATCTGGTACGTTCACTGCTTGCAATGAAATCATCATACATTTTAAAGTTGAGGTTTACTTATTATATCCACAGCATCTATCAGAGACAATAAATTGTATTTTCCCTGAGCTAGCACAACAATGTTTACCATGTGCCTACTAGGTGCTTTATATAAATAAGTTTACATGCAACAACTCACTGCTTTGTCTTGATGTCATAACTGTGGAAACATGTAAAAATGCAGAATACAGTTCACATTTAAAGAGTTTCATTACATGAGATGTGCACAGCGTGACACCTATTTAAAATGATAACAGGTGTGGAAGTCAGACTCATGATGGATATTTTAAGAGCTTTGCTTAGATAATGTAAAATAGCATGATCTGTCATGTTTTCCACACACCTCTGTTTCACCTCTTGTGATGAAACTCTTCATATGATGGATATCAGATTCATATGATGCATTTCTGTGGTTAGAATAAGCCTTAGGGTGGTTGCATGCAAGTTGATATTAACATTGTGACAATAAAAAAAAATCTAACAAGATAGTGCACACTTTAAAGAATCACATTACTCAGTCCGGTATAGAGCTCATGAATGGCAATCAGTAGTTAGTGCTGTACATAAGATGTCTTCAGGATGGAAGTCATACATTGTAACCTTGAGTTTATCAGGTTCCATCTAATTATTTGCTTAAAAATATATCACTGACATGTGTATTGTAGCTAAGTTATTGATTAAAGCTGAATTAGATCTTCACATAAACATGTATTAAAATGTTCATACATGGCTGGAAAATGCAAATGAGTGTGGCTACATAAACTTTGTTCAGCAGGATTTTACTGGAGGTCTTTCATTTGCATCACTAATCTCCAAAAGTGACCACAGCTGGTGCCATTATGGAGGACTGGTGGTGAAAGGGTTGTGTTCGTGCAAAGTTATTTAACTGTTTAAACCTGCATTAATCAATAGTTTGGATGATAAAATTGAATCAAATTACGCATCTTTGTCTAATTGTTTTGGTTATACAGCCAGTGAGATTAACCCACTGTACTCTAACTGCCTGTACCAAATGATAAAGCTACTGATTGGCTGGTTCATGTAGTCATACAGCTAGCAAGCTAGCTAGGAGTCCAAAAGAGAGATATCAAGAGAGAAAAGATTGTGCTTTGAATATTCGATTTGTAAAGTGGCCAGAAACAGATGGGATACTAATGTTACTCAGCGTCTGCTGGATGTGAAAGTAGGTAATTGTTTGCTAACACGTTAGCTTTTTAAGGCGATAGTATGTTAGTACTAGTAGTATGGCTATGTGTCTGTCATTGTATTTTGTAGTTGTTCTGTCCCCTAGTGGCCAAACTCAATAAACATTGTTTTAACCACCATGTTATAAAAGCAGATATGAATGAAATAGTTTGCTGTAACGTGTTTCTGTATGTAGATTATAGAAGAGAAGACAAAATCCTTGGGAGTGTCCGCTTGTCATTGACAATCCCATCTATGCTGCTTTGTAAGAGCACACTTTCAATTTGCATTGTCTGTAACTTCACATGTTTGTTCAAGTGATTACGCTGATCCATTGCTGCAGCATAGTGGCAGAAACAACTCACAAGCCCATCTGATATGGATTATGGATGATTTACATTTCTGGTTGATTTAAGTTACACATATAGCTTTTTTCAAAAATAAAAATTATATTTTAGACTTATCCTTTTACAAGACAAAACTTTCATGTGGTAAAAAGAATTTGTATTTTTTCCAATTAAATATTTGATACTTATTACAAAAAGTTTTATATTTGTAAGACAAAAGTCTTTGCAACATGGTCTCTTACAGATAGCCATATCAGCTAATGTGTTTTGGATTACATTCACTGGCAACCCTTCTTTCAATGCACGAAGTAGTGTCATGGTCGCAGTGTTGGGTGATTACAAAACACGAGTTTAATACTGGAGAGCAGTGTTTGTGTTGTGTGTAAAAGTAGCACTTTGCAGATTTGTTTAATAAGCAGGCTTTATGTCTGGTTGACAAAAATGTGTAATTCAGATTCCAGTATGTTTTCTCCAAAATGTTTTAGCAGAGGTCAATGATATGATTGCACCAATGCTGTAATTTATATATTGTTTGAGTTGTAATGTGAGAAATATCATTTGATGATGGCAGCTATAAGTTGCAATAGTAGATCCATTTAGTAAATTACATTTAGGAATATTTCATTCTCAGATTTTCTTTTTGCGTTTGGGTAGGTGTGGAAACGTCTTCTTGTCTTTAGTTCTACTCTGTCCTCCACATATATTACTAGTTGCACAGCAGCTTGAGAGCAGTTACCTTAGCTAGTTAACAAATATGGTTATGTCATTGCAAAAAGTGCAGCTGCTGGCCAGTAACATTAGCTTAAACTGGGCCTAAATGCATTAGGTTGTGTGCAACTCAGAAGATGGTGATGATTAGCCATGAACGTGCTACAATAGCTAACATTTTATGTTATTTCTCTGAGGGGAAAAACCCAGTGTGTGTGTTTAACTCCAGTCCTGTGAGACAGCAGTGCTGTACATTTGAAAATTCTGCTCACAGCTGATGCCAATGAGCTGCAGACCTCCAAAATGGCTGCCAGAAGGTTCATTGCCACACCTGAAAGGCTACGCAGTATCTCAACACTACACTGAACAAAGGTGGAAGCCTGCAATGCCAAACTCACTTGTTGTCCAGTTCGAAGTGTTTCATCTTGATACACAGACACAGTGTCCAAACTGTGGGATTTAGGGATTCTCCGTGTGTTAGAGTGATAAATCCAAATGGTTGCCCGATTTCTTGCTTCAGGTTTACTCTTTCGGCTTCAAAAACTCTAAAATGGAAGATGCAGAGCAGAGTGAGATCCTGCTGCAGTGCCATGCAAACAATGTCCAAAATGCCATTGCCATTAAAAGAACTAAGTGTTTTTTCTGGTTAAGAGGTGTTCAATAGTGAATTTCATTATGATTGTGTGTTTTTTTCCCCAGAAATGGATAAATCACATATTGCAATATTTCCTCAATATGTGTGCCAAGAACCAGCACATACACAACCAATTTTATTCAAAGAAAAGTAAGCAACTCTTTCTGCTGACTGCAGAGCACCTTAAATTACAGTTTATGGTGATTTCAATAGTATTAAGGTGTTGGAAGTTAATTTAACATGTATCAGTTTCAGTCGTACCGCATGAGAAAATGTGGTTTAAATGCAAATCAAAATAGACAACTTATGACTTGATTGCAAAGGGCAGAGATGATATTTAAAGAAACCTGCTTCCCTGCATGTGAATGTGAAGTTGCATCACTTTTTCCACTAAAGTCAGCTGCCTAAGTTAAACTGACACCAGGTCAGATTCATAGTATATAGATTGTAACTGTGTGAATACTGTAACTGTAATGTTGCACAGAGTATTAAACATTTGTAAGAGTGTATTTCTGTGAATAAAAAGGTGTTAATACGAGACACACACACACACACACACACACACACACACACACACACACACACACATTGTAAATGCCAACGTTTGCCTCCACAGTTTGGACAAAAGCAAAATTGTTATTTGTCAGTTTAGAAAGGCAAAGCTTTAATATTTCTGACAAGGCTACTAGAAGCAGATGAAAAATGCAGAATTAATCTAATGTTCAGTGAATAAAAAGTTAGTATTTCTAATATATGGAACAAACTGTGACCCTATTTTTAGTTCTCTGGTCTTTTGACCATGTGGGGATTTTTCAGTTGTCATGTGAATTTGAATAAAGTATTCTCCAAGTAATTGTAACAATTTTAATGGTACCATAACAACTTTGCGAATTCATTTAGTCTGGAATCAGGAAGTCCCTGCCATTCAGTAGGCGAGTTCGGTCACTTGTACTTTCAGAGGTGATAAGTAATAATAATTTCAGTCGATTTTTTTGTATTATAGCAAGAAGGAACTTCTCTGAACACTGAATAATACAGACTGAGAATAAGAGTGTGACCACACTGGTTGGGGCACAGAACATAATGTGACAACCTGTTACATTGTTTATGACTTACAGTTGGCAAGCTGAAGTCTTGTCTGTTCCTTCTGTTGGCTCGGAGTGGCTCGTGTTTTTGATTTGATATAGGTCAACTTCTTTGGTTCCATTCCACCTGGAAAAAGCACAGAAAGAAACTCATTTAAGAGTCTCTCATCAGTAAGACTTAATTCAAGTCAAATGTGGAGTTAGGAGAACAGAGTGACACTGACAGACTGACATCTTCAAAGAGAGCAAGATGATCATTCTGAATTCAAAGTGGCAGGAGATCTGAGTGACACTAAAGGAGCAACAGCTGACATCTTAAAAGATGACAAATGTATAATTCTAAATTTAAAGTTACAACCTCTCAAAACTAGAACACTGAAAATGAAGCTAAAGTAAGTCTGCCAGATATGGAGTCACAGTTTAGGTTGATTGAGTCAAAAAGCCAAAAATATTCACTGTCAGAAGAAATGTCCCTCAGGAGACAAACAAAAAAAACAAAACATTCAGTCTGATGCAAGGTTAGCAATCTGCACTGTCTCTAGGTCCAGAAGGGCTTCAGTGTCAAATTCTTTTCCAAACTAACAACAAAAACAGCATTGAGGGGTTGCTGAAACAGCAATTGTCCAATGAGAGCTTAGTCATGTGAAGCTTGGATTTCTCCACATAAGGTACTGAATGGTGAGCTTGTGTCTGTGGTAACTGTGGTGATACTCAGCATCTAAAGTGTTTGTCTGCTCTAATGCAAGTTGCAAATGTTGGCATGTCTGGCTAACTGGCACTACAGTCATTCATTGGCTAACTAGGTACATCCTCCTCGTCATAGTCCTCCTAAAACTGTGCAGGTGAAAATACACATCATGTGTCTGCTGGAGAATCCTTGGGGCTTTGCTCTGAAAGCATGACTCATTAAAAGCCACCAACTCATAAAATACATCTTCCCTCTTGACAGTGGAAATGAGTGTGGTTCTTTGGCACATGCTGTGTGATTAGCATACTGAGCAGGACATGTCTACAGTGTGTTCTCCTGCATGAGTGCTATCAGTGTAGTGATAAGGGCTCCGGTTGTATTGACACACCATGATCCCTGCTGCTCTCAGTAGTCTATTATACATTATGTAGGTCTATATAGACACTGGCACACTTAGCTAAAGCAGAGAACATGACATGAGTGGATCTTCATGAAATGCATTTCCATCAGGTGAGAATGTAGCTTCAACATCTCCTTCAAGTGCTCCTTAGAGCGGATACATGAATAATGAATTACCCAAGTGGAACCTTCATTGGATATCCTTTTTGAACAGAATTGTGAGAGTGACAGATGGCAAACACATTTACAGCCTGATCTATAGATTATACAGCACGATTTGTTACATCAGTCAGTCAATTCATATGTAAAGATTGCTTTTTTTATCCTAACTTTATATAACTTTCTATGAGGTGAAGGCAGGAGGTTAGTGGAAGTTTAGTTTCCATTCATTTGATTAATAAACTCCATCTCCAGAGCAGTTTTAGAAAGATCACATACAAACCAGGCAAAACCTTAACTTAAAAAAGGGAAGCAATTTCAGTGTATCAAGTTATTGATATCATACTGATTTCAGCTCATAATTAAATATCAATTCTTGTCCAGTAACTACCGTCCACATTCAACAGGATACAGGATCCTTACTAACTATAGTCACTTTATATCTGCATCGCACTGAATGCCAAAAATACTCATTGTTAGCCCCATTTGTGCCGCATCTCCATACGTTAATTTGTGATTCAGTCACATTTCCATATACTCTACTCTACTCTACTCTACTCTACTCTACTCTACTCTACGCTAATCTACTATGTAAACCTTTGGGAGAAATTCTAAATGTTATATTTTTAGCTGTTATCCAACAGCAGGTTGCATTGTCAAGTTATTTTAGTGACTCACAGATGTCTACTGTCTGTCTCAATTAATAACATTTTTGCTCAGGGTGAAACCAATATAAAAATCCAACATTTCCACAGACTGTGCCGCTCTGCTCTTCTTTGGTGCAGTTGAATGTTGGTTTCACCGCTTTTAAAAATTGTATCATTCAAGGCAGACAGAAGACATCTGACGGATCAACAGGAGAACTTTGAAGACACGCTGCTGGATAACAGGTAAATAATAATGTTTTGATTTTCCCCCAAAGGTTTACTACCTCAGGGTCTTTTTAACCTATAATAGAATGCTTCATTCTCATGAGCAGTTGTTCTACAAGTCTGTGCAATTAAGAGAGTTTGCTGAATCCGACTTGGAATACTAAATGCAACTTCTAAGTCACATTGCTTTAGAATAAAATACAAAAATGCTCTTGCATGAGGTCAGATGAATCCACAGCACTGAAAGGAGAAAACCTTACAAGCATCATCTTTACTTCTGCAGTCCACACGTCATGCTTCTTGCTGGAACTTCTGTGGTTTTACTGTACCTTGTGGTAGTCTGGGTAGCCTGCTCTGGGTATCACACACACTGGCAGAGGTCACAAAGGGTTCAGACTGGGGTTGGATGGGCTGGAGGAAGGCCACAGTGGGGAAAGGCACTGACTGGATATGGGTCATGGAGGAGTCGGACAGGGAGTTTGGCACCCCTGCATGGCTGCTGTCCTTAAAGCTGGAGGGTATTCTCCACCGGGGTAATGGAGAAGGAGACACATCCTCGCTGGAGGAACCGGGGACACTGGGAGGACTTAGGGACTGTTCTGGGGTTGATGAGGATTTGGGGAGGAGGTGCAGGATGGAGGAGAAGAAGGAACAGGATTCAGGAAGGGGGATGGTCCCAATTCCACTGTCCAATGTTCGCATCTTGCAGCCGGAGCCTGCGGCACAAGGAGAACTGTTGAAGTGGCTCAGGGTTGAGGGAAAGAGACGGAGCACAACAGGAATGAAACAGGGTAACCATGGTTGAAGTGGTGCTAAAGAAACCTTTGAAATACATATCTAGATACCCTAATATATCAATTATTTTTCCTGCACTGTAACTCTGCACCAGTGTCTCTAAGGAAAGTCTGTGTCAAACCGTTCCACTTTACTTTAAATAAATTGTTTATCATTTTCATGGATAAAGTGCTAGAAATGATAACTGAAGATGTGAATCAGTGAAAGAGGTTTACCAATCAATAACAAAGGGTCTTTTCTGCAGTATCATGATTGCTTCCCTCATGCCTCCTTGTTATTCCTGCCACATTATCCTTTGTGTTTGTTTGAGCTCCAAACAGCTTCTCATAGTGTAGTGTTTTGGTCATTTTAAAGCAGACATGCAACATATGGTTAGTCTGTTCTTTTTTTTTTTTTTTACACTAACTCTTTAACTTGGCTATGGTATTTTCTTAAAAGCCAAGTGGAAAAATGGCGGTTCAGTCAATCTAATTAGAAATAGGTGTGAGGCAGGGTAAATCCTTCTTCTGCTAATTACACCATAGTCTGTATACAGAGAATGACTTAGTCAAAGCAAATCAAGCCCACTTGAACCACTGCTGTGTATTACAGATGTTGTTTAATGGATGTGTGACAACTAGCATGCACTGATCACACTGTGAATATGAAAGGCACGGAATGGCGTATGAAATGAAATTTAAATACACTCCAAGTGTGTGTATTTTATTGACAATATATCGAACATAACTGTCAAACACACACAGTTATGTTGTATGTGTTTTTTCTCAACTTCAAGATTAAAGATGCAGACTTTGCATTGTTCAATCAAAGGTCTGACGTGTGACCATATCACAGCTGTTACACCAATAAACCTATGTTGACTCTTTGTACATTTTGAGTTTGCATAATTTACATTGCTTTTCAGCTACATTTGGATCAGACAATCCTCATATCTTTCAAAACAAATCTTCTAGTACACCATAGAAACCTAAATAACAAATGCATCAGCTTTCTGTCCAGCGATCAGAATCAAAATAAGAGTGATTTACTTTATCCTCAAGCTGTTGTCATGCAGCCTCAAGTTCTAATATGTACCCTATAGCAGAAACCTGTAGGCAATCACACACTGGAGCAAAGGCAACAGCTGCTGCCCTTCCCCTTTATTAATTAAAGCATGCACACATGAGACTTTACATCCCTCGTCTGAGTTTCTAGAGCACACTAGCTAGAGTGCTCAAAATAATTGAGTTTTTCCAAATTTCTCACATTACAAGTCATGCTATGCTAAAAATATGTTAATGTGGATAGGGCAATAATGTACAAATAAATGTATTTGTTGTCATGGAAATGTAGTCTTAGGCTACAAAAGCACAAACATGCAGTATTATTGTAACAGTTTGCAACTGTCAGTGTATCCATTAAAACAGTTCACCAGCTTGGAATAGCTTTTTTTAGCTTGAGTTATCGACACGTCCCTGCAGCTTCACTAACATCTATTACAGTTATATGACTATTGCAGCTTCCATGTATTAAAAATCTGCTTTAAGTATCCATGTCGGTTAGAAAAGGACCTGTTTTTTGAGAATTGAGAAGACATAGAACAGAGACATTATTGATTAGTTTGGTCTTTGGTTGAAAGTTAACAAGAAACACTGTGACTGTCTTCCCTGAAAACGCAGAATCACAGCAGCTGGGAATTTATTGGTTTTAAAGAGACTTTAACATGGATTGTGGGGGTTTTGTCATCCTCACATCTCCTCTGTATTGTACCATACTCGCCTAATCCCTGGTTGATGTCAGTAATGTTGTTCTGATTTTAAAACACGGGTTACTATGTGTATAATGTAATAATAACAATGGTAATAAAGTGCTATATTGATGTTGTTGTCTGATTGGCTACATGAATTTATAGTGCCAATGGTGTTCTGAGTGGTTAAAGCACAGACAAAGGGTGCCATAATAAAACCTAAAAAATATAAAATGTAATTTTCTTCCTTTTAGTAACTGACTTCCTTTTTTCAAAGCAATGAACAGGATATGTTATTTACACAGGATATCTGTATAATGTGTGCAATGTAATTTCAGTTGGCCATTATAATAAGCAGTGTAATTTAATGAGAAAAAAATAAATAAATAACAACAACAACAACAGTATAGTGTAAAATTGTAGAGATTTTTGTTATGCTGGTTGAACTGTCCTTTTTGTTTGCCTCAACTTATTTTAAAGCATCAAGTTGAAAACTGCTCTGTCAACTCCACATGAGGCCCAACAAGTTTATGCCAAATCTGGATGGTATAATTCAGCTCACAGCTGAAGGCAAAGTTAATTGACTCAGTTGTGGCTTGGATGAGCATGCTTAGCTAGTGCAGTGCTGCAATTTTAATGAGGTGATTAACCCCTGAGGGCAGGTGTCAGTCCGTATCAAACATGTTTAATATTTGCAGTGCCTTGCCGCTGGTGTCACTCTGGCCAATAAAATTTCAGCAGGGTCTACCATCAGTCCTCTACCTGAGCAATGTGGACTTTATCTGCTTCTATTTTTAATTTAGTAAGTGACCGCAATGAAATAAGGAAAGAATAAAGTTTTATTTTAGTTTCACTCTTGTACTCGCCCACTCTCTGTCTCTCTCTTTCTCTTGCTCTTTTTTGACTTGATTTCCATCTTTAGTTTCAACTAGGTAGTAAGTGAAAAGATACTTATGTGTGTGGGTCCGAGCAAGCGAGAGAGATCACATCTGCACCAAAGTGTATATATAATAAAGGTGATTTTTTTGTTGGAAACGTCTGCTTCTGAGTTCTCAATCAACCGGGTGACCAGATCCTTGACAGACAGTCGATCTTAATCTGAATAGACCTGATAATTAGATAAAAAGTGTGGTGGAACCGAACAGACCCGAACAGGAAGAGAACACCAATACTGGCAGTGCACAATGCACCACCAATTAATGAGCTGGAGCTGCCAAAAAAGCAGCAATTATACACATTATTTTACCTGAACTTCATTACTCACTCCCTCTCTGTCTACCTCAAAAAACACATTTTATCCATTATCTTGTGGGTCATTCAACCACGTGGGAATTACAGATATTGACACAACTGAATACAAGGGGACCCTACCTGACCCAATTAGAGTGACTTGGGTCCCAGTTTGGGTCTTGGGTACTTGGAACCAAGTGGACCTGTGAAGACCTCTAGCACAGAGTTTCAGTAATCAGTAATAACGTTCAATTTCAGTTTTAATTCATATTATGTACAGCTGGAAGTTTGGTTGGCACACCAATAATTATGGTCCCTTTCAAAACATTTGAATTGGATCTCTTAGTATTTATGCATTGTTGCCTTGAGCTCTCTTAAGGGTAAAGTGAAAAACCTTTCCTCTGTATCTGTTGGTTTTTTCATTATGTGATGCAATGATGTTTATATAACAATATATGACCCACTATGCCTGAATAAATAAAGGCTTTAAATATAACTTCTCTCTTTGGTCTGCCTAAGAGTGCCTTAAGGTTCCCTGGACTTACTACATGTGAAATGACCCGAGTACTTGGCCTCTCCATTCAACTAACTTGATAGATAATAAGCAAAGATTTACACCAACCCTGGTCCTAATTAAGAAGGATTTATGTATCAGGATATCTAAAAGCTAAAAAAAGCTAAACTATTTTGGGTGATACAAGTAAGCTTTCTGTACAGGCTAGGGTCTGTGATTTGATGGCCTGTGGAGTGAACAACTTCTGTAATTTGGCACTATATAAAATATACTGTTCAGAAAAATGAATGTAGTGTTAACAAGAGGCATCAATCCTGTGGCTCTGTCGGATTGATCACATTTATTTTAAAAAATACATTTAAAACTGGGTCAAATTGCTCTTCCCTCAAATCAGTAACAGCAGCACTGTAACTTAATTAAAGGATCTAAAATTTGGAAACTAGGACTGAAGTAGTGAAGTGTGAAGGCAAGTGAAGCACTGTACAAAGGATAATTCCATCCTCAATCCACCTCAATATCACCATGGTATGACAACACAGCTCTGGTGCTGGAACAATCCAGTTGATCTTCCCACAGCAGTGCGGTCCTCATTAAAGCAACTAAAACAAATTCAGTGTGGGTCCACTTTTCCTACTAAGCCTGGTCAGCATGGAGCTTGGTCCCCATATGGATGAATAGGCTCATCCTGATAGGATGAGCCTGTGCATGCAAATTGTCAGTGCATGGATCTGTGAAGATGAGCGGGCAAGGCTCTCTACAATATCCCCATTGAAGGGCGTGAAATACAACCATGTTGAAATGGTTCATATTTGCCCTGATTCAAATTGCCACTAAATACAATAAATAAATGCAGAAGTAGAACAAATAAAATGAACATAAATATGAAGGAAAAAGCACACACTGACGAGATTCTGCATTTTGCATGTTTTTGACTGCTTATGGCATTTTCATCATGTTTATGACTTACACATCTCTGTCATATTTGGTCTTCACTTCTGTCTGCAAACTGTAAAATGGTAAGCACAGATAAAACCTTAAGGCTAGAATGCTTAAATTGACACAGCTAAGTTTTGTTTTTCAAGTACCAAGATGTTCAAGGGGGATCCATTACTATTTGAAGGACTGTAATGAATTATGGACAGTTCTACACAACAGAAAATAGAAAAATCTGACCTAATACAGCATCCTGGTTTGGGGTCTTCACTGCGGATCCATTTTCACCATCGGCTCTCAGGTTCATCATCTGCATCTTTGTGTTTTTGTAGGACAAAAAATAAGTTACCTACATTTTCTTTTATACTTATGCAGTACAGTGTCATTGTTTGGTTCCTGCTTTTATCTATAGTGCCTTACTATAATGTAGGTAATAATCCCTGTGTGGCATAATGTGACTAATTAATGAATCAGCTCCATATTGTGCTTGTGTGCCTTTGTCTTTACCCTTATTTTTTTCTCATGGTCTCTCCATCGAAATTAGGCTACAAACATTCTTCTTTTGACTGATACATGTCACTGTATATGTTCAACATGCTCTTGAGAGTTTGGGAGGTAGGACAAGGGATGTCAGGTTTTCTACAAGCAGTCCTCCATGGAGACATTTACGTATACAGAACTTTAAATAATAATCAAATATAACTACAACATAGTGTATTTGACTGATACATGATTAATGTTGAATTGTTGATACATTCTTAGATAGATTAATTAATGGGCTCTAATGGTAAAACTATGGATACAGTGATACATTTAAAAGTCTTAAAATAAGTTTTGGTAATAAAGACTGAATGATGAAACTGTTGGTAACAGGGTATGAGGGACAGTTGGTGGAATTAGCCTAAAGTGCATCCCACTTGTTCAGAAAGTCATGCAACTCAGATTTTTCTATTTTCATTTGATCACACTGTATTTAGTTTTTAATTATCATATAGAGGCCACCTCTATTCAATTTCCTTCTTTTTATTCAGTCCTTTGTTTTTAGTGTGTTTTTCTGGTGCATTACTGGAGTAATGTCACATTACTGTAACAAACATACTGTACATAAAAACAGGTTTGGAGTACACATCTTTGTATAAAGACATTTTTGTGTTTAGAACTAAACCTGGCTGCATACCAATAAAAGAACTGCCTGTTTTGTATTAGGTAATAATTTAATTTACCTTTGGGTCTCCGATGATGTCAGCATGTCCTTGTATTTCATTCAGGGACATTCCTGGGCAGGGCATTGAGATGCAAGCCCGCACTGCATCATGAGACTCTCTTCTCCCCACAGAGCTGAAAGAAAACAGTTTGTCAACAAACCACAGCATACTGAAATCGTCTGATATTGACTCAACATGCCCAGGGTGATTCGGCTGATAAATTACCCCATATCACTTGAAACCTGGCTGCAATCCTCTGTATGAAATGTGTCTCAACTGGTCTCAGGGCTAAGGACACTGACAGATGTCTCTCAGACCACTTAATAAAAATGACAGAAGTCATCTGAGACAGTAAATCTCAGTCTCAATATTGGCAAAAAGCTGTGACAAAATCTGCTTTAAAAAAACAGTATTGTGTTAAGTGCACCAGAGTCAAACGATTTCTTACCAGTCTTTTCCATCGCTTTTTCTTCTATCTCTTTTTTTGTCAGACTTTGTCTGCTTTCCTCCCAGAAGTGATGTAATTTTTTGCTCTCTCTTGTCCTCTTTTACTTTCGGGGGCTCAGTCTTTTTGCTGCTTGGAGCAGGAAGCTTACTCTTACGAAAACCAAACCAATTTGCTAAGGTTGAGCCAGATTTTTGCTTCACTTCATTGCTTCTCTCCTGTTCCTGAGACTTGTGCAAGTTCTCCTCTATGCCGAGCATTACTTTCTCTTCAATCGTGGTTATAGTACTTTGTCTCTCTGGTTCTTCAGAAACTGGCTCACCAAAGGCGCTTGAAAACTGTTGCTCAATCTGAAGGCGCCTTGCCTGTTCTCGTTGGAGTTTAAGACTTTGAAGTCTCTCACTGGAGGATCCCAAATGTGATGGAACTGTCAGGCCCTCTTCAATCAAGAAGTTGTTCAAAAGGGATCGATTCATTGGGCAATGGTAGCTACTGGAGCAACTCATACTTCCTGGAAGGACATCACTAAGAGAGTTCAAGGAGCTCCCCGATTGAGTTTTGATCTGGGTACGGATCTTTCCAGATCTGTTGAAGCTTGGTCTGTCCATGTAGCGTGCACCAAAGCTCTGGCTACGAGCCTTTGCCCCATTCATGCCCATTACTGGCTTAAGGGGAGGTCTGGTTGACACAGACACAGACCGTTTAAACAGCCAACCTTCCTCATCAAATCCCCAATCTAACATCACACCGCTATCTGATGCAACAGGTTGAACTGATGGCTCAGAATCAAGAGAGTTACAGCGGGTCTCAATCTTTCTGCGGACTTTGTCATGAGCCGCACATTCATGTACCATCTGGGGATCACATATAAAAGTCTGAAAAGTTTGGATGCTTTTTGTAGTAGAGTTTGTATCATCTTTGTTCTGTCTTAAAACTAGAAAGGTACTGGTTTCCTGTCCAGAGATTGCCTCGTGAGATTTAGCATTTGCAGGAAGAGCCATTTTTACAGCTCTTGAGGTGGAACACTGAAGATTATTGGCAATCCCATGGTAGTAAACATTAGA
Source organism: Nannoperca obscura (assembly GCA_036024295.1). Lineage (NCBI taxonomy): Eukaryota > Metazoa > Chordata > Actinopteri > Centrarchiformes > Percichthyidae > Nannoperca > Nannoperca obscura. Next base: position 10,036 of record JAVQJL010071849.1, on the reverse strand, counting down.
ATATGCCTGAGGCAAGACTTCTGAAAGTTTTGGCTCACTAATGCTCTGTTTGGATCTTTGTAAGATGTTCTGACTTGGCAATATAGAAAGAGCACCATTTTCATCATGGCATGTGACAGTTCTGTCCATAGATAACTGGACTGACTCTGACAATTGTGACTCTTGAACTGGGACAGGTGGTATCTTGGATGAGTGGGTATGGTAGACCTTGGCAGGGATATCTTTCAGTGGCATACTTTCAGCCCCCATTTGTGGGGCCATATGATGATTATCTTTTGTTGTGTTGGATTGTTGATGCTGTAAAATATAAGAAACCTGATTTGATTGAGGCTTGTTGGTGCTTGATGTTGTTTTCCCAGTAGTAGAGCTTTGAGCCCAACCTGCACATGTATGTGCTTTGGGTAAGCTGTCTCCACTAGATCTAAGGAGTAGAGACGTTGTTCTCCCTGGTGGTGGTGGTGGAGATGGGGACCTAACTTCTGAATGAGAAACATCACAGTGCTGGTCTTGGCGCCGTTGTTTTCGTGGAGAGCAGGGTAAGTTGTCATAAATGCTCTCTTCCACAGAGTCATTGCTTGAATGAAATCTAGTGATGTGCAAAGGAGATTTTGTTGGGCTCTTTGAGCATTCATTGATCCCGGGAGGCTTAAATGTCTTTGAATGTTTCACAGGGGAAGCGAGGGGAGAACACAGTTGCACACTCTTGAGAGACTTGGAACTTGTTGATGCCGCAATGTCATCGTCTTTCTCAACTTTAGATAATACTCCCTTGCTTGAACCATGTGTTTTACTAATATTTGTCCTTTTGCTAGGAACACTGTGCCCAGGAGGGTTTGACTGTCCTTTGGGCCTGTGACCCTTAATAAGCTTTTGGTGGAGAGGAGAATGTGTATGCTTAGGTTGTTCTTGTCCTCCATCCGCACTCTTGCTCCGCAGAATGAAAGCCTTTCTTGCTGAGTCACAAGGCTGAGGTTTTGGTTTTCTCTGTGGAGATTCTGAAATGGTGTAGTTCTGGCTTTCGCTGCCAGCTTGACACGCCTGGTCTCTGCAGTGAGGAACCTCCATTGAGGAACTGCGCTGTCTGGCTACACTCACACAGCTCAGAGCTCTTGTTGCAGACTGCTGAAAATAAGAGCTCACATCACTTGCCCCTGCTACGACTTGCTGGACTGCAAGTCTGCCCTGTTGTCTTTTGACATGATCAAGTCTGGATTTACGGTCAGTAGACCTTTCTTGGTTATTGTTTCTGTCACTTATCTTCAAGCAAGAAGGCTTGTGTTTTTCTAGTGAGTCTTTATTTTTTTCTTCCAGATGCGTAAGGCTATCTGTTGGGCTTACACCAGGTTTTACTGTGGGGCCCTCCAAAAATAACAAGTTATCTGTAACAGGTGAGGGAAAAAGACCAGAATTCCCGGCAAGTTTTACAGGGTCTTCTTGAACATTGTTGTCATCATCCATTGTGACATCCAGTTTCTCCAAACAAAGAAGCTCTTTTGTTGGTTGGTCACTGGATTCCTTACTTTTTAATTTAGGTGAATCATCATCTACATCATCAGAGTCTAGGGCAGCAATCCCTGCTCCAGCCTGAAAAGGTTTATTTGCAGGGGCTACTTGCTTTGCTTGGCTCCCTTGAAGGCCACACTTGACACCAAGTGAGTAAATGCCCTCATTGGAGGTCATACAATCTTTGCAGTGTGGTACAGATGCAAGTGACGATGCCTCTCTGGAACTGCACATTTGGAGACGCTTCAGGCCTTTCAGAATGTGGCCTTCCTTCCATCCAAGGTCTGTCTGCTCAATGGGTGCTGAATGATTGCTGGATACTGAACCTGTACTCATCCTTTTGTCCCGGCTTGTGGCACACTGTGAATTACAAGAGATATTTACAATTATTGACATGGCATTTATAGATGGATCACTTGTTTTAAGCGAAAATCCCACAAATATCCTAACATATATCCTTATATAGTAGTTCAAATTGAAGGAAGATGAATGGAAGTTTAAATCCACCTTGGAGAATCCACGCCCGTCTGCCCAAGTGTGGGAGCCACTGGAGTACTCACTACAGGCACTGGATAGTGACAGTTCACTGCTACTGCCGCTACCACTACTGCGTGGGCATGTTAGACTCAGCAGGCTGGGCCACCTTCCTGCAGGAATACCTGCTTTTCCATTCCTTTGGACCTCCTGCAAAATAATAAATTATGTAATTAATCAACAGAAATTAAGCGAACACTAATGCAACCCGCAAAACCCTCAGGTTTTATGAAAGCAGTCCAGTAAATGACAAGTCATCGTTTCAGGCTAAGACTGACACAGCATGGGTGATAAGAGACATTTATAGGATAGAAAATAAAATTTATGTCAGTACTGCCAAATATTGTAATTATCGATCACAATAACTTATTCATCCACCTAATCCCTGACATTCAATAGATTCTCTTTGTAGTCTGAACGATATACACAACCTATGAGAATACCCCATGGCTCTCCATTTGTCTTTGCCACAGATCTCAAAGAAATCGATATGCTAATACAGAGCTGTCTCTTTCCAAACAAAGGCTAAATGAGGAATAGAATGACATTTTCCACTCCACTAGTTAGTTAGATCTTGTTGAGAAATTGAATGTGTTTTTATGTTTCTCTGATTTTGCAGGTGTGCCATGATTACTTTTTGGGACCTTGTCTAAGACATTTCAAAGTGATGCCTCTGTTTTGACATGAAGGCGGACTATTCACTGAGCACCCTCTTGGTGGGTCTGCTGTTCATTCATATTTCAAACATAACTGCACAATGACTGACAAGTATTAGATGATGATGCTCTTGTGTTATACAGGGTATACAAAATGAACCAAAATCCAAATTTACATAATGTTCCTCTGACTGATATCATTCTTAATAACACCTTTCACTGGCTAGAATCTTTTGAATATATTTTCCAAAGCATGCTGAAAAGAATAGTTTTCTGCCAAAGCCAGAGCAACTATGCGCCCATATGCCTGTTCATCATAAGTGACAGAGGAAATAAAAGTGCATTGTAAGCCTCTTGATTAAATAGTTTAGTGTAATAGCGAGAAAAAGTACAACTCATAGAACCTTGTAGAAACTAGATATCACAGATATCATCATTTTTTCTCCAAAAATGTTGTAAAATACTTGTATTAAAGGTTAAGAGAAGTAATTGTAAAGGTAGCTTTAAAAGTACTTTCACAGTATATTTTACCACTTACATTTTATTTTGGAGTAGACTCCTGGATTATGTCTGAAGCAGCAGTTCCCTGTAGTGGCCCAACTGCCATCTGTTCATCTAAGGTTTACTGATTACTGATTGGTTTGTTGACTGATATTAAGTGTTTTTTGAGGGTTCTAAAACTGTAAATGAAATATAAAGTTAGGACTTTAGGACTCAAGCGATAATTTGATAGTAAAACTGAATCAGAGGATTTACTCCAGTAACTGTAATGTGGAGTCACTAGTACTGCCAAACCAACTGGAAATCAACACCCAGCTGTACATCTCTGCATATCAGAAAGGGAGTCACTTTTAGCTCTGTGCTTTGGTTTTCTGGCTAACAGACTGTATTACAGTCTCACAGCTCTCATCTATCCGATGAAATGAAACAGCGGCAGAGTGGCAGCTGGAAAAAGGCTAGCAACTAGCTAGCTAAAGACTCAGACAAGTTCTTCATATTCTGAGGTTGAATTATTCAGAAGAACTGATGCAACCAGTGTACTTCTAAGTGGAAGAGGTTATTCATAATCTTATCTCCATCATAAGCCTGATTCTTCAATATAACGCGTCATTAAACACAACTAGGTCAGCAAACAAATCCATGTTAGTGCTGAGATGACATTGTCATTTTGTTCCATTATTTATTTTCTAAAATCTTTGATACACATTTTTGCCCCATCGTCACAGATAATTGATCTCTTCTATGTTTATATTATCATACCTTATGAATGTTTTTGTACTAATTTTGTTTGATAATTTTAGAGCTACTCATAGAAACTGGTATGGACATCTTTTCATGTCCTTATCAACAAAACAGATTTGCAGGTCAGATCATTCAAAATGCCATACTTACTATATAATATGGATCACATACAAACCATATAAGCTTTACATTTCACTTTTTGAAACTAGTTAAATGGCCCAAACAGAAGTGTGTAAATAAACGTGTCTGTTCTGTGTCAGTATGAACAGTTAGTGCCCACAAAGCCTTAAGTCTTACAAAATGAAAATGCCACCTGTGATTATGATTACTACACGGGTTAAAAGATGGACAGACAATTGGGTTGCATTTGAATATGCAACCCATATCCTCGATATCCCATATCCAAAAAAGATTTTTGTGCCATTTTAGATTTTGATAGGTTGAATGGTATCAGAATGTTCTGAAAACCATGCTTAAGGTAGAATTCTCTATTAGAAAAGACCATTGTTTAATATCTGTAGCCACTTATCTGTGAAGGATTTGGGTCTTTCATAGATAGCCAAGTCTGGTACTGAAAACTGCTGGCACTATTTACTGGCATGCTGCAAATACAGTTTGCATCGGTGCCAATTCCAATCTGAGGAACCCAAAGGTTTCAAGTGTTGTGAACCCATTTAAAATAGCATTGATCATTTGCAAGGCTGCCATGGCCAGCTTCCTCTCAAAGTCATTAGAGTCATCTGTTAGCAATAATTAATGTGAATAGGAAATAATTGCATAAGGGAGCAGGGGACTAAAGTGATTTCGTCCATTCATTGATATTCACCTATTATTTGATTATCCGTGCTAGCCTTTATTTCACGAGCACTGTGGGAGAAGGCCACATTTGACCCTGTTTGTGCAGATTAATCTTGGAACTAATTACAGTTAGCATGTCGAGGGGTGTCAGAGATTTGACACAAGTGATACAGTTAAACAAAACCCTCAATCAGAGCGGTGCTGTGCTTAAAGTCAAGGGTAAATTCGAGGGCTTTGGAGATGTTTTTCAGTGTTTCTGCACTTTGTGAAATGGCTTTTCTTAATATTTCATTTCTGTTCAATAAATTTCAGACGTGACTATTTTATAGGGTGAAAAAAGATTATGCCCAGCATCAAAGCTACATCTAAATACCTGTCATGTAATAAATATGCTAAAGGCCTATGAAAAAAACAAGATAAACACTATCTGACAGTTGGCAGAAATCATCAGTTGTCTGGATATATATACCTAAACCTGTTACATATGCATTCTGCAAGTTGTTTTAATCACAGTAAGTAATGAGTCATACTGGATATATTCAGAATTAAATTAAATATTAAACATTTAATAGCGATCTATTTTTAATGACAATGACAATCAATATTGACATGCCCTTAGAGTTTTTCTGCTATTACCATTTAGGCATTCAGATTCTCAGAGGGTTCTGTAAATAGAGAGATCACAAGACCATTATTCACGAAATATTTAAAAGCTCAGTGCGAGGCTTTTTCTACTCAAAAGTACAGCTATGTCATAGCTAAAAGGAAAAGTAAATCTATGACACATCTAAAAATAAGAGTGCTAAAATTAGTTGGTTTTGCGTAACTGTTTTCTGTCTGGCTGTGGAAGATCTGAGGTGCTTCATTAGACTTTGCCAAGCACTTTATACTGCATCCATTTGTATGAAATGTGCTATGTGAGTAATGTTTTTTCTTGTCATATAATTATTACTATAGAGTTTTAATGAAAATGTGCTTAATTCAGTCAGAACAGGTAAAAACTCAATCAATACACTCTGTACTGTACAATACAAGCTACTGTGATGAGGAGACAAAGAAACTGACTGTTAAAGTCAATTCTGAGTTAACTATTATTATTAGTGGCGGTGACTTTTAAAAGAGACTACCAATTTTTTTATACAAAAACAGCATTACAAGCTGGGGGTGTAAAGTGTTAAAGATGTGGTTGTTTAACCAGGCTGGAGAGTCTAACAAAACATGCTATCAAGTTGCATTATTGGACATGTACAATCCAAAGGTTTCAGAGCTTGACACGTACTAAAGACTAAAATTAAGGACATCTCTGCCTCCCCTTTATCAATTTTGAACATTCTTTTTTTACACTTGTGTCTGGCAGGTCCCCCAACTTTATAATGGAATGGTAAATTGCTGGAAAACTCCTTTAAAAATTACAATATAGGATTATATCCACTTATTATCAATGTGTATATGTCAAGGCCTCAAAGAAAGCTGTATTATTTAGCCTTCTCAGTCAGAATAATACAGTACCACTGGTGGGTCTACAGCTTATGAGGGGTTCCCCACAGAGCATATGCTATTATGCTGGTGCTTTTATTCCAGGCACCTCACAGCACCATGACTTCAGAAATTTTTAACCAACCGCTAACCCTGGCAAACAAACTATACTGGCAGTTCATACTATCACAGTTTATGTTGTTGTATGCAGTATAGGGTATTAGCATGTGACAGAGCAAGTCCCATCTTACATGAACATCACCACCTTTGATTATAAAAAGCTCAGATAATTATAGTGCTACAGTAAATGTGAAGTACACAGACACTCATCCATCCAGCAGTAGCACAGTGTATGTGGGAACATGTGACCCAGTCCAACAGTGTGGCTCTTTCTGGTTATTATTCACATGGGTAAAAGTGTAAAACCATGGCTTGTTTGCAACATTTAAGAGGTAATGCTCATTAAGGAATTTTCACATTCACTGCATCTGAACCAGGTTGATGATCAGTAGACCATTCAGACACAAGGACAATAGCTTCCATGGACGTTTGAGTTCACTTTAAATTTCACAATCTCATCAAAATTCGTCCATGCGTCCCCCTGAGCCGCCCAAAGCAAGGTTACACTCACTCAACCGCTCCTCAGACCACAGTTTTCTCCACTCTACTCTTTGAAACAGTTACCATCTTCACTGCTCTCACCTCATTCACTATCACACGCATCAACTACCACCCCTCCACCTCCTTGTCTTCAGGTCCCTGGTTATTAATACATTTTGCTCATCTACACCTTGCTGTCTTCCTTTTTAACATCACCTTCACCTCCTCTGCCCTCTTTCTTTACTGATGATCAGTGTTGTGCCTGCTGGGCTGGGCTCTAACTAGATGCACTAGATTCACTTTAGTGTCAGCATACGGAGAGAGAGAAGGGAAGCAGGAGTAAAAATGGTGGAAAACAAGCAGACCACACTGGCTAGTACTGCAGCTCGGCATGGTGAGGTGCTGTAAAGGATTGCGGTTGTAGTGGTGAACCACAACTGAATGTGTTACTCACCACAGACATAATAAAATATATCGGAAAAATATGTGACAAAATGTTGATATAAAGGTATAAAGATATAAATAGATAGTAATTAATGTAATTAATGTTAATAATTATTTTTGTACCAATTTAGCTCTTAAATCACATCATATAAAGTCAAGTGAAACTTTTTGTTTTAAATTTGGAGCTTAGTTCAAGCAATCCTCATGTAAGAGGCCAGCGAGGAAAGCTGTTGTTTGTGTTGTACTATGCATCTGTGTTATAAATCTTCCTGCTAGGCAAAAGCAAATGGATTTTCAGACACTTCAAAAGGGGTAAATAAATGTGACTTTGTTATATGAGTTCACACAGCAACAAAATCAAACGCTATTTAAAGCACTTCAAAGGGGCAAATAAATTCGACTTTATTATATATTTGCCTTTATCTTTCACTGCAGCTCTCCCAGGAAGTTTATCTGGGGAAAGAGGCACCTGCCGCTGCTTAAAAACCTCACAGTCCTGGGTCTCTCGAGTGTCGCTCTGCTGCTGAATTCCAATAACATTGTGACAGACGACCCTGTCACAGAGCCACCAGAATTTTAAAAACTAGGACTCTCTGTCACAGAGACACAGGGGAACAATGTTGTTGTTGTAAACAGTCCAACCATTTACATGATGAAACATCCAGAGGAGTCGCAGTCTAATCATAGAAATTAAAATAATAAAGTAGCGCATTGTCAGAGCTCATCTCATGCAGGTCCCTGTTGTTTGTATCCAATGATGGGCCACTGCATTTGCTGAGCATAGGCTGCACATAGTTTGCTAAGCCCTAGGCTAAGCCCTCAACTTTCAAAATTATTTTTGAAAAACGTGTCCTTGATTTTAGACAGAGGTAAACAAAAGCATTCGTATTTCTGGCACCAGTTGATTTTGTCGGTTGAAATGACGACTGTCTCTAGCAGATTTTATTAGCATGAATATAGCTAATAAAGCCAACGTTAATGTTAAGCCGAATGAGAATCCTATAAAGGAGGTCTTAAATATGCACTGGATGACTTCATCATGCAAAAACAAGTCTAAAGCTGCACGACTAAGGAAAAAGTCAAGATCCTCACCAGTTCATGGTCCATGTAGAAGACATGGGCACAAACTGCAGTGCAGAGCTAGTTTGTCTTACTGTGTTCAGACAGAACGCTAAGTGAAGATTAGGAACTGTGCGACAGTTGGAAGTAAAGTGAGTAGAAAGGAATTTGCACAGGGGGGTGCGATGGAAGAGAAGACAGAGTTTCAGGTGAGTTCAGTCAGTGGCTGAGCTATCACACAAACACTCCCAAAGACACACTCCATGCTAATGTCTGTGTAGTTGGCATGTTTGTGCAGTCCCTGTTTATTCAGTCCAAACAGGCAATGTACCAACTGTACAGACATTAGCTGTACAGTCTGACGGTGACCAGATGTCCCAGTTAGTCTGGGATTGTCCTGGTTTTCAAATATCAACAAAACACTAATATGTCCCGGTTTTCAACATTCACTACCAAATTGTCCTGTTTTTTTACCACAATTAAAACAATAATTATAATATATATTTGTTTGTTTTCAGGACTTACATATACGTTTATCATGTTGTGTTCCACTCGTTACTTTTACCTATTACCTAACCCATAAAACATTGAACCAGTCGTCTGAATTCAATACTGATTTGTCTGCATGTGTGTTAACCAAAATGTTTCCGTGCTGAGGCTGTTGCTAGCCTATGAGTCTAAGCATCGTAGTCTGTAATGCTTATGTCTCTTTCTGACAGAACCGCCTTCCTTCGTAAAGTACCCAGCAATGAAAATGCTGCATTCATGGAGTTGAAAGATGCGCTCGGTAGGTGTGCTAACACTGAAATAATTGTACCCCATCCTGATGAAAACACCTACAATGTGTAAGTGTGTGCATGTGCACAAACATGATGGTGGCTGTATACATGACATGACTTGTACATGGTATATTATATCATTATATTGTAGAGTATATCTGCGTAAGTAAGAGTCTGCACATACTTCCCTTATTATGCACCTTCTATTTGTGCTCACTTGCCTCTAATCTTTTGCACATTGCCTCAGTAAAGATTAGATAGTATAATACACAGACTGGAAACAACTAGAAAGAACAGAGTTGTTCCCACTCTCTCTCATTTTATCTTTGGTTGTGTAATGTAATGCGCTGTAACCTCGATGTAACCTCACTCGAAGTCAGGCAACGTGACTGGGAACAGGTGTGCAGTCCGTGATTAAGGGACCTAACACGCATATCTTGTAGTGAAAAACACATTTTCCATTTCAATAATTCATACATAATTACTTCTGTGTTATCTGACAAATTGATACACAACCAGAGTTTTATGTCTCCAATCTCAAACCCTCCATCACTGATCACTCATGGGGACAATGAAATGACCTGTGTGTCATTGTTGTCGAGTGCTCTCCGCAGCTGTGACAGAGTGTAGAACCTAATGGAATTTGGCTTCTTTGCTCCCAAGTACAAAAGCCATGATCTCTTGATGCAGTAATCACACTGCTCATCTGATCTCAGAGGACAGGCTCATCATTAGTGAGCAGACCAGGGTCTTTGGAGAAAATAGACTTATGAATTCAATTCAATTCAATTTTATTTATATAGCGCCATATCATAACAAAGTTGAGCATGAGCAAGCACTAGGCGACAACAGCAAGGAAAAACTCCCTTTTAACAGGTAGAAACCTCGAGCAGAACCAGGCTCTAGGTGGGCGGCCATCTGCCTCGACCCGTTGAACAACGACCT
>JAVQJL010071843.1:0-64700 GCA_036024295.1 Nannoperca obscura | reverse complement strand
CACCATGAGCAAGCACTAGGCGACAACGGCAAGGAAAAACTCCCTTTTAACAGGTAGAAACCTCGAGCAGAACCAGGCTCTAGGTGGGCGGTCATCTGCCTCGACCGGTTGGGTTGAAGTTGAAGATAATACAATGAATAGGTAAATTCACCTGTCTAACAGGCTCAAGGAAAGGCAGGTATTACTGTTAACCAGTATCACATAACCTCCCCCCTCTCGTGCCAAAGAGTTTTGTTTCTTTCTTCTTTCCATAGATTAATTTCAATACAGATACATTTTACATGAATTTAAGTGTATTTTTTAATATCCTTTTTTAATTTTTGAAATTGTGTGCCATTAAAACAAAATTTACCCCAGACCAGAATGTTTTAAAGCGAGTTTATGTAACTTTTGCAGTGAATAGTTAAACATAGTGTGACAAAACAGAGAGACACAGATGCTTCAAAACATTAGCCACAATATGCTACTGGTCATACCAGACAAGTAACATCTGAGTGTACAGAATTTAGAAAGGGAGTGTTTTATTGCTTATGAATTTTTATTTGTAAAAGAATGTATGTGCTGCGTCTTCTTTCAAAAGTAACATCAACTCGCTTTAATAGAAGGAATATTTTGGACCTTTTGATTAAAACATGGATATAAGTTAGTTCCCGTTGAAGGCTTTTCTCTTGACAGTTTTTTTTTTTTTTTTTGTCTTCAACCCACAAATGAATTTCATGACATGAAACTGGAATTTTCTATTTGTGCTAGATTTGTGTAATTTACTTTTTACCCTAATGTGATTCGTTACATCATATTCATCAAAAAGCATAAAAAAAACACTATTATCTGTCCCCGGTCTTGAACATATCAGGTCTCTCGACATAAAATGAGATGCCTGTATCTTGCACTGTAAGGGAACAGTGAATGTTTAGCATTTTTGTCATATATATATATTTAGATATATATTTAGCTGTATAGATGCTTTAGTGTGTGAATCAAATGAGTCATAGGATTACTGTGCCATAAAGTGGAGGATAAAATATATTGGCTGAATGATTCACAAACCCTGGGAGTGTTCGGTACACAGCATCTGAATCAGACGTTGTATGGAAGAAGTCTATTATTTATGTCAGGCATTCCTTCCATACAATCACAAGAAACACTTTTGGGTGTGATATGTGAGCCTGTGAATGTATGTAAATACTGTATATGCATCTGAAAATAGAAATATTCTTCTAGTGATTTCTGTGATTGTGAAAGATTTTTTTAAAAATATGTAAAGAAAATGTACATAACATAACAATTCAAATATTTAGTGAAATTCATTTTTTTGTCAGGTTTTTACAAAACACATTAATAAAAGGCTCATGAAAGGTTTCATAATAATCCATGGATCAGAATTTATAATACATTTGATCCCCATGCATTAATGTAACAGCCAGGTGCATATGTATAAAATATATGATGAAATGATGAGTGTGTTATGTGCTCTGTAAAGACCTAACAAAATGTTATATTTTTGCTTTTGTTCTTACATAAAACACATTTACAATAAAAATCCTAAAACCAAATACCGTGCGTGTTGTTTTATTACTGTTCAAAAGGCCAGTCATTCTCAGATATTATAACTCAAGCATATAGTCTCTTTTCTTACATTTCTGTCCTGATTAGATAGATAGAAACAATTTGGGAGCTCTGCCGCATCGCAGAATGAAAAGCATACCTGGCAACAGGAGCCTTTTAGCTCAGTATACCACATAGTTGGGTCACGTTCCCACCACAAACAAAGCGCTCCAGAGTTCGTTTGGAACCTGACCGAGACCACCTCCTCTAAAGGATCTCGGTGCGGTTGTTTTGGTCTGCACCCGAGTGTGATTACTGCGTTCACACCTGTCCAAACCAATTGCACTCCGGGCGGTTGGCACCGGGATTCCTTTTTACCAAAACAAACAGGTTAGGTGTGAAACGCTCTAATATGTATATATATAGTCTTTCACCTACCAAAGTCAGAAAACAGCTTTTCAAACGCTATGAGTCTCGTAAAAGTACAGATGTTTTTTCATGATGTTTCTGGAATGTATTTTAAAGGTTGAAAAAAAAAATCTCATATAGAAAAGTGAGGTTAAGTGACTCATTAAAGTTATAATAAAACATGTAGCTCAAGGAGAGAGACAAAAAACACAGTGTTTCCCGTAAAGCTGCATATGGAACATAAAGCTGGGTGAGAACTGTCAGTGTAAGATTTGTACCACATGGTAAATTTTCATGGAAATTATACCCCCATCCTCGGCTCTTCCACTGTCCAGACTCTCTCTTTTTCCTCCCACCACTTCCTCTTCACAACATGTCAAAGAATGGCTCTGGATGTTTTTTGACTCTGAGCATGTTTGCTGAGTCATGGTGTAAAAAGCAGAGAGGTCACGGCTAAGAAAGAGCTAGCTGCAAACAGCAAAAGCAATCTGTGTCTGTCTGTTCTGGATATAGATCATGTTGATTTATGAGCCGGCGCAGTCTCAGAGGAATTCTGTGATGCAACAGTAGGATTTAATGCAACACATCTGGATCTGAACTACACTAATTTAGCTGCTCGTCTCAGGTTTAGCATTTAGGTTTCTTTTTCCAAAAATACCTAAGCATACCTGAACACTGATGTATGGACATGCATCAATCACAGATTTACCGTAGTGGTAATTTAACATGTGCATGTTGACACAGTATACAGGTATTAAAACATATAATACCAATATAATATAATATCAAAGTAATGCACAGTCCCCAAAAACACAGTTGAGATATTGATATTGAAGATGATATTTTGAACTTATCCTGGCCATCAAGCTATTTGGTTTAATTTAAATTGAAAGAATACATGTTTGATTGACATTTAAAGTTTCACTTTAGACATGTTAATTCCTATATTTATTGAATAGTCTTAATGACTTTAGAGACCACTGGGAAAAGGAAAAAATGTAATTGTTTGGTGGAACAATTAGAATGAATGCAAGTGATACAATATTTGGACATATACCTACATGAACAAGTGTAATAGTGGCTTTTCCTAGTTTCCCATTATTTTCATTAACCAGAGGTGAATTTCTGAAGAGCAACAAGAACCTGGTTGAGTGTAGGCCACTTTCATCAACCCCTATAGGCATTTTTAGCAAACAAGCTCTGATTAACCCTTTGAACCATAGGCTGCTTTTGCTTGATTTTTACCCCCAACGCTTACGTCTTAGTAATGCCATAACATTAGTTATTTCCAGGACAAATTATGCAACTGAACTGCCACCATCTAGTATGTCAGTGGTCAACATGCACCAAGACACTTTTTATAAAAAAAAAATAAAAGAAATATGTTGTGTTTGGTGTAATATTGCCTTGGAGTCAGTGAGCTAGCTGTAGGCTACACTGGGGCCATGTGCTTTTATTTTGAAGTTTTATCTTGGGTCATCAACACAATTCTGGTTTGCACCGTGACCGTGGATGTAAATCACCCTCCTTGACACATTCCCTGAGTCAGTTTGTTACAACTGGTTATCCTCATTTGGCACTGGAGAAACACCTATACTGCATTTCTGGAGCTGCTTTGTCACGTAGCACCTTACTAGCTTAGCTGCAGTTTAGAACAGGGTCCAGCTAAACTAAGACATCCTTAACAGCGGCAATCAAATACGTTGTCTTTACTTTAGTAGATGTTTTCTTGTGTTAAATTAGAAGTAAAGCAATTTTTTTGCCCTTATGTATTTTGAAACATAAAATTCGGCATTAACGTTTCAAATGTCATTTTCAGGAAAAGGGTACGTATAAATATAGTAAGAAAGCAGTCTTTAAGCTCTTTACATTTCTAAATATTTCTAAATATTTGACTTTAAATGTATATTGTGGAATTATAAAAAAAAGAAGTTGCAGTGTGAACAACAGCTGTGTGTACTCTTCACACAGAGTGTCAATATGTTCGAGGAGTTGCACAGATCTGAAGGTCAGAGGCAAGCTACCCTGCAGCACTACAACAGCCCATGTGCTGATTTGACATGTGGGATCAGATGATGACTGTTATGCAACCGCTGACAACTCTCAGCCAAGTTTAGACCCAATGTGTGCGTGTGTGTGTGTGTGTGTGTGTTTGAGAGAGAGATAAATAAATAAATAATAAAAGAACAAAAGAGAACACGTGTAACAAGTATGTAGCAACAGCAATGCAATCAGACTGTCACTGACACAAAAAGAGGTGTGTGTGTGTGCGTGTGTTACCTGTACTGTATTTAAACACATTGCAACACTTGAGGTTTTCCTTTGACACAATTCTAACTTCAGCAGTTGAAAGCGATAAGCATGTTGAATTGCTTAATAATTTTCTTTTAAATCATTACAAAAGCATCTAAAAGCTGTGTTTTATTTTCTATTCATGCCACAAAGCTCTCTGGAGCAGGTGTTGGTGAGCTGGTCACCCAGCTCAGTTTCAGTTTCTATTTATTAATTTTTTTTTATCCTGCTTTTTAGCATGCTTAAAATTGCAAGGTTGTGGTCTATGAAATGTGTTAGTAGATAGTGTGAGTAGATACTTAGCAATGCTTGTAGTATGTATCTATGGATGGCCATTCAGTCTGTCGGCTGGTTGATCCACCACTTTAGTATAAACCTTTTGCACAGACATTCATGGTCCCCAGAGGATGAATTGAGCCCCTGACTTTTCCTTTAGCGCCATCATCAGGTCAAAATTGAAATTTTCCCGACTAGTTTACGATGAAATACCTGCAAAACTAAGGAAATTCCCATCAGCCTCAGCTGTACTCTGTGTAGGTCAACGTTTTAATTTATCATTTGAAAAATATAAACTACTACTGTATGGATTGGCAGTACACAATGTAATGAAAAATAAGGCAAGTGTGTCTTTAATTCTATGATAAATCTTTCTAAACTCCTTCACTCAAAATCAAAGCAGAAGAAAACATTGTTTTACATATGGTGGCTGGATTTCAGGCACAAAATGTTCTCCTCCTCTGCTAGGCCAGGCAGCTGATTAGTGGTCCAAACTGAGCTGACACACACACACACACACACACGACTATACAGTGTGCTGAGACGGGTCTCCTGGGTCCAGTGACGTGCCAGCACGGTTCATTTCATTAGACTGCAACAGTGGGATTGGTAAATGGTACTACATTTACACAGGGGTGCAAGCAGCAGAAACCCATGAAACGGCACACTCACTTTGTACACCAGGTGTACGGGGGGGGTCTGGGGCTATTCATGTGTTTTAGACAGCCCTCATGTCTTACATAATTCCCACAGGACATTGGGCTATAGGTGGACACAAAGTACCTTCCTGAGGATGGAAACACTGCAGCTGACAAGAATCATGACCGACTTGAACTCTGCAGTTCCCAGGCGGAGCAGCCTGGCTTTGCTTGGCATGTGTATTGTTAGTATTTATAAATATCATCATAGCACAACCGTCTCTTACATGTCTGAGAGGGTCTGTTTGGCTCGGATGGTAGATCACAGGTTTGCCACTACTTTTTCCCAAGTGAGTCCATTCAGCATCGAGCCGGTCACAGCTCATCACAAACGATGTGCTTGTTTATGTTCAAAATGATCGCAATCAGAAACATGCCTCTGTATTAAACTTCATGTAGTTTCAACATGGAAAACAGCCTGAGGGGAGAGTGTTGAAGCCATTTTCAGGAGCCACATAACCACCAGCCCTCAGTAAAAGGTTTGGCGTGCTTGTTCAAAAAAAAAGAAATCCATTGAGACTAGGAGTAACCATACTTTAATAAAGTGGTCTCCAATGAAAGCAGTTGACAGTGAGATATGTGTGTTAATCCCAGGAAATGTTTTATTGCTGTAGCTGTTTGAGAGAGATCTCATTTAAATTACTTCATCCATTTGGGTAGCTTAACTTAACTGACACTTAGTTTTGACCTAAAAACATTCGAGGCATTTTGCCCACTTTGGCAATAAAAAGGATGATTGTAATCAATGAAATAAATACATGTTGTTTGTAGACTAGATGCAGTTTACTGCCAGTTGTCATCTTCAGGCTAGAAAGCAGCATTTTTGTACAACCAGAACATGTTCGAAATGGCATAGCATTACAAAATAAATGCCTTAGCTACGCTGGAAGAGAGGACGGAAGGGAAGAAAGGAGGAGGGAGCATCAGAATTGATTCATGCTTATTTTCTTTCTCTTCTCTTTTCCATTTTGTCTACCTTTCACCCCTGCTCATTCATCCTCATGCCATTACTCTTTCAGAGATGCAGTGGCAGGATACAAAAAACGGTGCAAATGCATGTTTTTGACTCACTAATCCAACATAACCTCTACATAACGTAGCTGAGTATCGTGACAGTTTGACAGTAATTGACACGCACCTACTGGCAGAGAAATTAAGTCAAAGAAACCTTCACTTCAAAGTCAAGGGAGTAAAAAGCATTGTGGTATGTAAAGGAGAGGGCTGTCAGTTTAAGCATTCATTTCCCTCAGGCAAAATGCCATGCCCTTCTCTCACCTGGAGACAAGCTCTCCTCTCTCACTTTCTCTGGCCTCTCCTTTTGTTTCATATGTCTCTCTCTCAAACACTTAAACCATCATGTCAGACTAACCTGAAAACCCGTGCATACTAATAAAACAGTTAGCAGCTCTTTTAGGCAGAGTGACACACAGACAAACACCCACCTACTGAATGGTGAACTCCTGGATACATACCTTTACGCAATACCCAATAATATTTAGTAACAACATCGGTCAACATTATATGTTTCTACTTCTTTTCTTCCTTTGCTGTCCGCATGTGTTTTACATTTTAGGCATTCACCAGTGGCTTACAATGGAGGCCAAGCTGAGAGGAGAAATCAATCATGTCTCTCTCCCTGCCAGTTGGTTCTGCTTTATTAAAATCACCTCAATCTGTCGAGTCAGTGGGCGGAGGACAAGAGAGGCCCCTCATGAGGGTGGGATTGGAGTGTGACCACTGGACCCAGGCTAAAGACTTCCCAGTTTGAGCTGGTGCGACACACTGTTTAACTTTAAACTAGTAAAAAGTATGTCAAAGCTAGATACCTGGTTGGCAGTTGTGAGTGTGAAATAATAGATGTTGTGGCTACAAGCTGTAAACACAACACTGACAAATGATCACCTGATATGGTGTACTTCTCAGCAAGTTACCTATTTACACATGAAGCAGATCGAGCAGCATTAGCCTTCTACTGTCATGTTTCTGCCAACACGGCAACTCTCTGTTTAGCTGCAGTAGTCTGCATTAAATACTGAAGGAAATAGCTACATGCGAACTTTCTCTGTATGTAGGCCTACAGTGTGGTTTTAGGGCTTTTTTGTCTGAAAACAGCTGCCTGCTGCAAGGTGAAAAAGATAAATGGACTTCACTTTCAGTTCCCGAAGCGCTTTACAGATTGGTTTCTTTTACCCGTTCACACGCACACAACACAAGCAAGATTCACAGCTGGTACAATGGATTCCAAATGCTCACCCAGAGTAAGTCTTCCATACAAACTTATCAAAGTCATATCGTTCCCAAAATCTGGCAAAATATTGAGCAGACGGCAGATTTAGTTGTGTTGCACTTTACTACATTTTCATTGGTTTTGAACGACAAACCAATAACTTTGAAGTGTCCCAGTAAGCCATGCCAGTGTGACTGATGCAGCATGAGATTTACAGTTTCTGTTTGTTGCTATTCCACTATTTAAATATATGCATTGTCATCCTCAGTCAGTGTAGTTTATTAGATAACACTGTAATAGCTTCTACAGCCAGTAGTAAACATGCTAGCAGATTATCTCTTTAGCAGTAGTCCTAGCTCAGCTGCCCCCGTTGGTTACGTAACCCTCGTCTTGCAGGTCGTTGTGGTCCACCATGAGTCTCCCCTTTACGTAGCGAGGTGGAGAGGTGGAGCAGTGTGTCTGACTGCAGGAGACTGGAGTTAGCATCCCTTCACAGACCTGCGAGTTTTCTGTTATCACTCCTCTGATATGTAATTTAGATGTATCATGAACAGACCTCTTATAAACCCTTTGGAGCAACAAACAAGAATGTTTTGAACAGAGTTTGGCCTGAGGGCCATTTATTGGGAAGCTTAATTAAACCAGTGACGCATGAAAATGAATCTGAGGCATGATGAAAGTTGAATCCTGGACCTGTTGCCTTCAGTTTGAATTTGCACGAAAAGGAGGCAGAGATTGGAAGGAAAAATATGTTTTGGTGTGTTTTAGTCATTAAAACTAAATGGTCTCCAACCATACAGAGTGTTTACTCAGACCTCTGACTACAGTTACATAGTGAGAAGGAGAGGTGGAGCCTGTAATCCGGTAGCAGGTTGTCCCTTTAAAGGTATTTTGTGACATCAAGAGTTGTCCCAGAAATGAGTGAACATTTGCCCAGAGCCAAACTGACTCTAAATCCAATATTTACACAGACTTTGCTCTTCTTCTTTGCTGGAGCGTACATGAAGTGTAGAGCTGCAATGGTTATTAATTGATCAGTTAGTCAGATGACAGAAAATTGGTCAACCATTTTACTAACAATTTGATTTTGATCATTGATTTATGGTTTAAGTAATTGTACTCGCAAAAATGCCAATTCTGCTGTTGATTCAGCAACACACCCAATGAGTTTAAATTTTTGTTTTAGTGAATAATGCAAATTAACTGGGGTAAAAAATAAAATAAAATAAAAAGTTTTCTTATTGTTTTTCCCGTCTTGATGTGTTCGTGAAGATTTATCTAGAAAAGGAACTAAGTCAGGGTAATAATAAACATAAAAAACACACAACAGCATAACATTGACATGTCATGCACACATTGCCGAGTCACGTAATTCTATTTAACACAAGTACACAGAAATACGAATGTTACACCAAATTAAAGCTAAATCAGACTGACTTGACGGAAGGAGAAGAAGTTGTGTTTAGGAAAACCATTTGAGTTGTTAAAGGTTCATTTTTTCTGCAGGTAGCCACAGAGAGAGCAAGAACCCCTAATCTCAACACACTCTTCCTCTCTCTTATGTATTCATGTGCATGTGTACAGGGTGTGTGTGTATGTGCTTGTGTGTGGCTTGGCTAACTTATGTGCACATTCCCATGGGAGCCATATAAAAAGCAATACATTCACCGCCCTTACCTTACACCCTTACTACCTTTTACCACACGTTATTTACAGCTGCATAGGAGCTCTGCGGCTACATTATACCTATTTACACACACTCTAACAGCACTTTGTGAATTAGAGGCACACACACACTTTTGAAAGGCACAGGAGAGCGCTGTAAAAAGGAGAGAAGGGGAAACATAACACACTTGAGCCGAGCGCTCTCATTCTAAGTTGCCCTCAGGTCTTGTGAATGTGAGGAATTCACAGCGAGGGGTGGAGATAAAAAAGCTGTTTGCTAGCACTGTGTCTGCTGTTGTGCAGATGGAGAGATGTGTGACATTCAATAATACACACACAGACACACACACACTACCATGCACCCAGCAGGAGGGTTTTTAAACAAAGTCATACACGGGCACATGCACACGTATGATTCATAAGCAGACAAACACTGACAAAACTATGTGAGTGCACACAAATAATGCACAAATATGCAGAAACACACACACACACCAACATGCAACAGGAGACCTTTTAAGAAAACCCATAATAGCTTTCATCATCGTCTCTAGCATGTTGTAACACAAACTATCGTCTGTCCAAAAGCCAAGCCTCAGTCATGAATGGCATGTTGCAATTTCAGTTTTCACCTCAGGACCAAATCTGTCAAATTCATAATAAGATTTAAGTCAAAAAAAATCATTGATTTTATTATTATCCTCTATTATCATGCAAGTACATGTATGAGCTAAATGGAGGCATTGTTTGAGCATGCCTCCACATTGCACACCCAAGGCAATTATTTTCTATTTAATGTGTTAAAAAGCATCAATTTCATGGAATTTGCTCCTTGGATCTTCTCATCCCAAGTACTTTTTCTATCTGTATGATGTATCCAATGTAACTTAAGTGAAGTGGTAGAGGAAGAAAAAGTGTCAGGAAGAGGCACATGGAAAAGCAGGGACAAACATTTGAAAAAATAAATTCACACCAAAATATATTTTTTAACCTTTATAATTTAATAAAGAAGAGTTGGCAAGATTTGTTAAATGTAATTTCAACCACATTCAAGATGTAAAAACCCTATATCTATATTTCCATTCCAGAGTTCACTGCCAATCAATCATTTTCCCACTAGATACATCAAACTCACCCTCAGAGCTTCTCTCCTGACAGTGGACTGACAGACGCACGAACAACGTTTTACACAATTTGATGCAAAACCTCAAATAAACCTGCCCTCAGTCAACTTCCCATGCGCTGGCAGTGGTGCAGCACCAAAAGACCATGTGAGCTTGCATGGGGCTTAATGTAAGCAGTGTCTGAATGTAAGAAATTTCATCCCCTCCAATTCCAGGTATGCTTCTCTGTAGCTGACCTCCGATGTCCGTTTGGAGGGGGACGAGAGAGAAGATTATTACCCTACAGGGATCAATGAAGTATTGCAAAATCTGTTTTTTGGGTAGAAGTTCCTGGTGTACTTGTTTTCATGAGTGCTGGCTTGTGTTCACTGAGTTGACCGAGAGTGGTGGAAAATAAAGTTAAAACACAAGCGTCTTTCATACAACACCTTGGGAAGTTTACTTTTCCTGTGTGTGTGTGTTTGTGTGGGTGGGTGGGGGTGGGGGGGACAAAGAGAGAGAGTGGTGTCTTCATGTATGTGTGGTGGTGGGTGAAGTTTTCAGTAGGCAGTATGCAGTATATTTATGCTCACAGACACGTGGGACGTAAAAGGAAGGCAGCATTTTCCCTAATAGATCTCATATGGTCGACGTTGTTCCGCTGCTCATATTACAGTGCTGGTCATTTACTGTAACTCATTGGAGTAACACTGAAATTTAGCACTGGTTTCTTGCTGGATGTCAGAAACATCAGGAATCCCAGGGAAACTGACATTGAGGTCACATATATTTATTTAGACACCAGAGTTGCTGGCACTTGAGACCACTCAGCCACCGTGACATTATATGATATGATAGAACAGCACTCTGTGCCTGGATTAGTTTACTCACGGTGTATCATCTTGAGCTGCTGCTTACAGTGATGCAGTACGCCAAATTCAAAAAATAACTTAGAGATAAAAAAAAATGGCTGGCTGCTATATAATCTAATGTTCTTTTAGGCTAACTGAACAGTTTAGTATATCGCCTCTTTTCTGCTGTGAAAATATTGTAAATGTTTGGTGATTTTCATATTTTAACGCTAAAGGGAGGATTACATGCTTTTCTATGGATTGTGAAAAATACTGACCAAAGTGCTGATGTTTTGTTGTTCCTGATTCAGTAGCACGACAGAAGAAACACATGAAAAGCATATCAGCATTAAACGTGTGAAACAGGCCAGGGCAACAACCACAGGAGCAAGCTGCCGCTGACCAAACACACACTGCTGAGAGATCCAGCTACGTGAAATAAACTCTTTGAAGCCCCACTGAACTCTGTTACACAAAAAGGAAATTAATCAAACAATGAAAAAGGGACACAAATGAATAAGAATGAACAACTCAGACAGTCTGCATCTCTTGCTGACAGCAGCAGTTGCATCCTGTTTAACCTATTGCAGCACCTGTGTGACTCATGCTAAAGCTTATAATCTGCATCTCTTGTTGTACTAAACATCCTGTATGACCTTTATGCTAATGATTGCGCTCTGCATCTCTTGTGCAAAACATCCTGTTATTTTCCACAGGTTCTGTTGACTTTTGAGCCGTGTTCCTCATGTATGATGAAAATGAGTTATTGCTTGTTAAGAAACTTTATGTATCTCATCACATGCTTTACATTTGACGTTCGATAGATCGAGTCTTAGGCAAAGTCTTGAGACTTGACAATCTGAGTTTTTCAGAGGGGCTTCTTATTTAAATGTTTGGACCAGGGAACCCCTGTAAGAATTTAGAGAGCAGACGACAGCAGTATCCCTCAGAGTACCTATAGCTCCCCAGACACATGTCAAAGTGCAGCGATAAGGTAACGGTCAAGGAAGGAAAGGATAAAAAAACATTAGTTTAAAATAAACCAAACAGTGAAAACAGTAAACAACAGTCAGCGTAGTGCTCATGCTCTATGGGTGCACAGGCCATAAATTACAATAATGGAGGTCATTATTTTTATCTCAGTTTCGGTAAGTTGTCCCCATCAGGATGCCACAGGCTGGCGAAATATATACACATACAGTAGCAAACAGATGAAGTACAGTATAATTTGCGACCATCATACAGGCTCACACAACAGCACACAGTCTGTCGCAGGTGAATAAATGCTACAATGTTTCTGGGCGGCAGTGAGAATTAAGAGACTCTGAAGGCAGCTGGAGTTGTTTTCTGTCCCTCACCCTTGTCATCTCCACAGACATCAGTGACATAACTCAGAAACAGATTTCTTTAAGCACTACGCACACTAACGTGTAAGTTAAAAAATATATATTTTCAAGATAACCACTTCACAACCAGTTTTGCAGTGGCAGAAGGCTCAGCAAGGTAGCTCAGATGTGCTTTCCTCATGCTGGTAGCAGCATTTACAGACTCATGTAGTTTCCTTATTTTATTTGGATCCCACTACTTTTCCTGTGGACCAGACGGATCAGTCAGATCCAAGAGACCACAAAATCCTTAACCTTCTGTTAAAGTAGGTTTACTATGTGCAATTTAAAAGGTAAAACGGTTATAACAAGTAAACATGTTAATATGATGGTTTGATTAATATATGTAGATACATTTTTCAGAAAAGCATGTTTTTTTAATTTTAGTTTTTGGCTTACATCAAACTCAAGGGTCTATTCTCAGTGGTGAGCTATGACCATCAAGCTGTGTGTGTGGGGTCCGGCTGGCAGGCTGAGTAGTGTTTCCAGCAGGTCAGTGACTCTGTCATCCAGCCAGGAAACAAACAGCACCCGGGCCAGGGCAGATGGGGTACCAATGAAAGACACTGACCTTTACATTTTCATATAAAAACCTGCCAATACACACAGTGACCAAATAAAAACTAAAAATGTGAATGTTGCCCACTAGGTTCAGAATAATGAGTCTATGCTAAATGAGTAACAGCACTGAGGAGCATTTTTTAAACTGAAGATCTATGACTTTGGGTCATCATAGGTTTTATTACAGCTAGAGGACTCTCTAGGGTCTACTATGAAAATCAAATGTACATTGAGTTATGATTAGTGTCAAGTCTTTCTTTTGCAAGTGGTATGTTGCACAGACAAGCATGTGGGAGGATCTGCCAAGAGTATTCTGTCACAGTAACTCAGGGGACTAAATTGTCTGTTTCAGATGTTTTCTTTATTTTACATACAGTATGCACTCTGCAGCTGGCTCGGATTACAGTTAGAGAATGGCTCCATGTAGCATTGTGCATCAACATGCCCAACTATTTAGTTATCAGCCCCACAATCTACTCTAGTGCGGTTATTATGCTGTGTCTGGATGCACACACACACTGTATATACCATCACTTCCAACAGTGTTATTGCACCTAAAGGAAGAGTACACACCACTGCATGGTGTATGGCAAAGCAAATAGAACTTTCTGGTTATGTGGAGGCCCATGACCTTCTGTATGCAGGGTTACAGCCCCCCATGCAAAGGTCCAGCTCTCACAGAGTGTGTTGCCAATGATTTTGCTAGGATTTTGACTCTATTTCTGCTTCAGGTTAATGCCGCAGAGGGCCTCCCCGTGTGACTTTAATAGACTGAATTTGACGTTCACCCTGCAGTTTAAATTGGCAACAGTCAACATTTTTGCTTTAAATTCTCGTTATGAAGTAAATGTTGATTGCACAAAGTAATGGCTGTAGAATAATGACACCATTGGTGTTTAGATTGGTTCCCTTTAAGCCTCAGATTCACTGTGCAGTCCTGTCTGCCACCGCGTACGATCTCTTGAACATGAAGGCTCGATTAACAGCACAAAGGAAGTGTGTCAACCATTGTGCAACCAACATAAAGGAAGAGGAAAGCGCTTTTGTTTTCCTCTGTAGCTATTGGTAGCTATCCCAGCAGAAATGACAGACGGTAGAACAACTAGAGTAATTGTGGAAACAAAAGACAAAGAGCAAGGCGAAGAGGGAGAGTGATGAAAAACAAAAACAAGAACGAACCTCAAATGGGCATTTACTCGATGGAGGAAGCTTCATGACTTGAGAGGGTTCCAAACCAACATTCAGTTTCTTTCTACTCGATCAGTGAGTAACTCTACCTGCCTACTTATTAACACTACCGGGCAGCATAATGTCAACTTGCAAGTTGCTCATTGCACCAAACACTTTCACATTGTTGGATCATAGAAACTTTGCAAAACATTTAAATGAATCACTACATAAACGTCCGGGCAACTACACATCCAACTCAAATCCGAGTGCTGACTGGGACTGATTAGTAAGTCATCACCTCCTTGTTCTAAACAGAGGTTTGGCTGAGTTTCAGCAGCACACAAGCCCAGCTATTCCAGTCATTAAAAGCAACAGTAAATTACATCCTGAATGGCTGCCATTTCTTTCTTTCTGTTTTTCATACAGAGATTGCCATTATTATACCATATACATTCAGCATCTGCTTTCGATTTGTGTTGTGTGGAGGAGATGGTGATTGTGGTTCTTGTCAGCCAAGCTTCTTTTTTTTTTGCCTTTGTTTGTGTATTTCTATGGTTTCTATTCAGTCCTTCGCAGCATGAAGGAATGTGTGTGTGTGTGTGTGTGTGTGTGTGTATTTGTCAGGCCAGAAGAAGAATGACAATGATAACTAGGTCCTCTGTTGGCATCCACCAGAGGAGAAGAAAACACTGAGGAAACTATGGACACTTAACTCGTCAGAGAACAAAATGTGCTTTAATTATTAGATGTATCAGCTTTTCTTTCTCCGTCTGCTGAAGCGTGCTGCTCATGCCATATAAACATGCACTCAAACACATTCTCAAACACACACTCAAATGTGCAAGCGTACTGTATTTCAAGGCCTTGACACAAACATGAGGAAGAAAGCAGACAAATGAGAAAGCAAGACATAAATCAAGAAGAGAAAAGGAATCACATGGATTGAGATTATTGTGTTTTGTGTGACCTGAAAGAGCTGTCAGAGGTTATTTTACCTTGAACTGTGTATCAAAGGAAGCAGGGAAACAGATCACAGTATAACAGATCTCTGGCAAGCCTCTTGGATTGTGAGGGCAGATTACAACATTCACCAGTATCTGAGACAGGTTAAGAGATGTGCAGGTAATGCATGTTGCAATTGGTAATTAAAAATGCAATCAGTGCAATCCTAAATTCAGTTTTAGTTTCAGCGTAGACTCATCATTCAAACATCAAAATATTCTGCTCAATTAGGATATTCTATTACTTTTCTCATTCATATCTTTCATACTTTCTTACATTCCGTTTCTGTCAGCCGACGTCTTCTCTCTCTCCACCTTCATTTCCCGTATGATAAATCTTCTTTATCTCATCATACCTCCTGTGCCTGTGTCCTGTGTTTGGGTCCACTCTGCAAAACCATACCATTATGTGTTATTATGGATTTATAATCAGCATTCTTTTTGTCTGGGAACACTGAATTAATTAACATAAAACTAACACAACAAGGGGGTTCATTAAATTTAATTTATTACTTATTTCATTCTATGATACAAAGCAAAAAATGCCCCAAAAATACTTTAAAGACAGAAGATTTCTGTGTGTCTCTGAGTCCTCAGATCAGGATGGAGAAGATACCAGGTTAAAAAATAAACTCAAACTATGTTTCCTTGCGCATTTGGGAAGGTCACGGTGAATGGATGGTTGTACAAAGTACATGGTGAACACCAGAGATCTGTCAGACCAACACCAGCAACCAGGCTTTGTGTCTTGTCACTGGATTCTTTTGACCGTCCAGGCAGTCCAGACCTTTGACTCTCCTAATCTTAATCAAACAGAGTATCTTTGTCCTTCTAATGGGGGATAGTTTGCTCATTTATACTGTAAAAACTTGGTTCTGGCCTTTGTGGTTTTCCTTCAACAAATGAGATTACTGCCTCCTGTTTATGTAACTCAAACTCCAACCTGCTGCCAGTGTGTTATGTCCACAGTATTTGTTTAGACACGGCTTACCCAGAATGCTCTCTGGCATTAATTGCTCTGAGAGATGTTTCGAAATGTAGTCCATTGGTTACTTTCCTTTGGTTTGTCTGTTTGTTCAGTCTGTGCAGAATGAGATTTTATGTTTCGCTAGTCAGGACTTCATCAATCATTCATCAGCTCTGTTTTTTGTAACATTTTTTTTCATATGTGGAATCTGAAAATTACACTTCTGAACATCTTTGACTCCTCTGGGGTAAACAGACTTGCATTGTGGCTCAGGAGGAATGGCTAGAGGAGGAGGGAGGAAATATGAACAAACAAAAGAAAGAGGAGCTGAGGAAGCACTTTCATGAGACCACTGTTCTTTTATAGTCTTCGTGTTTTGATGTGTCTCCTTCATCATTCTTTGCTTTATTTTGGTTGGAAATGCTTTGGGCGGTGATGGCATCTGCAGAATGTTCTGCAGGCAGGAATCCCATGTAGCTCAAGACAAAAAAAACCAGAGAATCCCAGCAATGCAATAAGCCATGAATCTGAAGATACATGTCTACAGGTGTGCTCACAATTACTAAATTAGGTTTCTGCTTCTTACAGGTTTTCACCATCCTTCTGTGGACCGACCCACCTGACTGCTTCTCCTACTCAGTCCCTTCCTGCAGCCACACTCTTGTCTCCAGCCCCCTGCTCACTCCTCCCAGACCAGGTTCTTTCTTCCTTCTCCCCAGTCGTGCCATTCTCGAGCCATCCAACAGATGCCCTTCTCACCTTCTCACCTGTTCTCACTTCCCTCATCAGCCACTCTCCATGCATACCAGCCCAGATCCTTCAGTCCTTTGTCAGGTCATCCTTGTTTTCTTGTTGCTTAGTTGCCATTTTCCTGTTTTGCTTCATGGTATTTTTACCTTTGAGTTTTTGTCACCCTGAACCTGCCAACCAATCAATGTTTCCAGTAGGAACAATGGGGGCCGTGTGCCACAGACAGGCTGGGGAAGTACTGGGGTTCAAATAATTATTTGGTCTTTTCAACAATAAGAAAACTAAACAACATCACCATTCTTGTCTGTTTAACGTCTTCTTTACATCAGGATCCCTGATCCCTGGATCCATCTTATTTTAAATTTCTGATTGCCTTGTCTCTGAGGCTTGCTGTTGGATGCACCCTGCAGGTTATGTCTGAGGGTGTCTAGGACCAAGTGGTTGACCACAGCAGAGACCTGCCAAGCCATTGTAATGTTAAAACAACCACTGCATTCCTTCTAATGCAGTACAAGCACTGAGCAAGGCTTGGAAAGTTACCGACATGGGACCCATGATTTCCCCAAAGCTTCTCACAACTCAGCTAATAGCTGTTCTGCTCTATAACTTACAGATAAAGATTATCTTGACTTCATGGACCAAGCGTTTTTAATTTGGTTGAGATATAGTTTAGTATAATATTGCTGGCAAGTATCAGTGAGGGATATAAAACACAGCTTTGACACTGGGGTGTGATGACTGATAATTTTAAGACAATGTTTACAAAAATCTTCATGCCTTCTAGGAATGAGCTCATCCAAATACTTTAGTAGTAATAGTTTTTTATTATCAACTGTGTCGGTTTGCCAAAACAGTGAAGCCATAAACCAACACGTCTCAGAATAATTATCACATTAGAGAGGTCCTCAGATTGTGGATTCAAAGGTTTTGTTTCTACCTCCAGGAGCTACACTGAGTAAAACTGTCTTTCAAAGTGTGTCGGGAATATACAGCATATCGGAGGGGGAAATGATGATGAGAAATCTCTATTTCAGCTCGGTCACACTGTTTTTTCAAGTAAAAATGGCAGAACGTCACATGCTTGCAATTCATTTAAAATGGAAATTCCCCATGATAAAGTGTCAGTCTTTTTCTTTGTGATGACTGGTGCTTTCTTGCCCACCATGCATCTTTTAAATGGAATGAATTGCAATCTTTACTCTAGCTGGATTTGTTCATTCCCCTGGGCGAGATAAGATCTGTATAGTTTTTATGACTCTTGTTGTTTGTTGATTGTGGCTGTCTGGCCTTATTTGTGTTGTTGTTGTTGTATGCTGGTTGTGTGCTTGTATGATTATGAAGGTTTCTTGAAAAATAGATCTCAATCTACACAATTAAATACATAATAAATAAAACCCAATCTTAAAATACGGTTACATGTTACTCACCTATGACACTACTACATATTTGTTCGCCTATGAAACAGTAGAATAAAGGCAGTAGTTTAGCTTTTTTCCTGAACCCTTTTGTATTCCCTGAGTCAGCCAGCCCTCGATGCCCGGTTGACTAACAAACTCAAGCTGATTCATTATTACTGCTGTTGGCACCGGCTCGGTACCACGCAGGACCTGCAGCTGTTTTATGTATATAGCAGCATTTATAAGGCACTGGTGGTGCTTTTACTGTACATTTACTGTTCTGTTTTCACTCTCATCTTGTGCAGAAGGTTTATTTTCCAGTAAAAAAAAAGGTCAGGCCGGTGTGAATGTGCTCTGGTACATTTTATCTCCATACAGTCATATACAAACACTCATAATCACATGCATTTGATTTGCATACAGCGTGATCTGTAAACACATGATTTGAATGAATTGCTTCGGATTTAAGATAGCACCAGTCTTAGACCTGTAATTGGGCTTGATTTCCTGCATGTTGTCCAAATCAGATACTGCAACTTTGACATTACACACACACAGTCAGAAACCTGGCAGACACACAGCGGTACTCTGTGTCGGCTTTAAGCCTGCTATAAATTCCACTTCAGATATCAGTTTGGGGCTCCTGCGGTCTCAAACAGAGCATCTTTCAGGGGAAAACAGAGGTGGATAACAGCATTTATTCTCTCAACATAAACAGACACATCCCTTTCTCACCCTTTCCCCCCCCCCTCTTTTCTCTTGCAGCGATTATCTTCCCAACTATCGGTCATGTCAGCCAAGCCCTTCGGACTGGCCACACACTCACACACTCGGCCCATTCACCAGATCAGCTTGAAACTTTTTTCTTGTGTAATTGCTGCAGCGCCGTGTACTGCCAAGTGTTTGTTTGAATTGGAGGGGCTTTTGGTGCATTCACTGTAACCGATAGACAATCTCATCATGACTCCTACTACTGCCTGACTCTTTCAAGAATGGTCCGATCCCCAAACCACTCCGAACTTACACACAAGATAAATAACGTAAAGTTCTACAATAGAAACAAACTTTGCTCTGGATGTTACAGTAGTATTATAATGTGTTACTATAAAATGTCTTCATCGGTAAACCCGCTTTCCAAAGTCTCTTCAACATCCTGCGAGCACATCTAGAATACTGTCGCTGAGTGTTCATGGAGGCTTTAGGGTTTAAAGTGACTGGTTGTGTGCTGCTAGTGTTTGGCTTTTGGGTGGAACCATTTTGATTCAAGGGAGTGAAGAGCAGCCATACTGCCCCCTCTCCCTGTCGGCCATGAAGCAGAGCTTTGAGAGCTGTGTCTCGACAATCAGTCTGGGTCCATTAGCTGCTCCCTTCAGCAGACAGACTCTTGTTTAATGTGTGTTATGTCGTGTTCACATCACATGGGATGGATGATAGCGATAAGGTTTTTGATTGCAGAGTTGTTTGTGTGAGGGTTAAAAAAACTGTGCATTGACAAAATTGTACTTTTACCATTAAATTTGATTGACTTGCATGATGCGACCATCTTTCGGCTTTTTCTGGCAAATCTGTTTTATTGTTATTATTAAGTCTGATATTTTGGAGTTTCTGAGTTGTAATTATTACCTGGATGTTAACTTAAACGGTATTAACAAGTCCCAAACTGTTAATTACAGTAACCTGGAATTTGTTTGGTAGGCAGAGTGCGTGTGGAAAGGTATTTTTTTCGTTGGATAGGAAAACAGTTTCAGAAAACAATCAAATGAATGACAATAGCTAAATTTCATTTAACTGCTTCAGTTTCAGGGTGGAAGTGATGTCACACATGGAGAGATGGGTCTAATCCCTAATTAAGTAATTAACTGATGAGACATAACTGCAGCATGTCAGGAGAGCACTGGTGAGGATGCTGAGTTGGTTTGATTTGTTGTTTGGAGCTGTGGAACCATTTTGGACTTTGCCATTCAACTTTTCACCCACAAAATAGGAGTTGAACTGCAAACAGCAGAAGAAGAGCAGGATAGCAGAAGCCAGAAGAGACTTATCAGCAGGAATCACCCCAACCAACAATCTTTTAATATTTGAAACGAAATGATTCCATCGTCATATTTATTTGTTCTCTCCTGGTGTTTGTAGAAACTATTTAAATGTCATGACCTTTAAAATGCTTGAATGTTGCTTTTAAAAAGCTTTATAAACCCTGATTAACTGCTTAATTGATAAAATGGTGCCCCCCACCTCCATCTGGGTTTATATGACTTCTTATAGAGAGCGGTGCTTTTAATGTTGAGGCCTGGGATGGTGTTTGTTATAAAACAGTACCTCTGCTGGAATATCTGCTTTCTCCGTTACACAGGAATGTAGAGAAATTGAGACCTTGCAAAGACTTCAGAGAAGTGCATCCAAGAGAGAGGAGAGAGGTTGAAACACACAGAGAAACAGAGAGAGAGAGAGAGAGAGAGAGAGAGAGAGAGAGAGAGAGAGAGAGAGAGAGAGAGAGGACTGTGTGAGTGTAAAGTTTAGTCTGGCAGACAAAGCTTTAAATACTACCACATCCTAAGAATCGAGCAGCGAGAGAGAGACACACTGTGTGCACATGGCTGTATCTGTGCATGACGAGTGTGTCTTTGTGTATTTATGTGTGTAAGATTTAGAGAGAGGGAAAGAGAATGGTCCACAAATTGACTGTAGTTCTATTACACACTTTTGATGGCTCAGACCAAATATACTAATTAGGCAGAAAACCAGGAGGCTCTGCTCGCCTGCTTAAAGTCAATAAGAAACACAGCCAAAGAGTTAAAGTGTTGTTTCACTCGGCCACTCACACACTCACTCAAAATGATCACAATGCACAATTATTACAATGCACAATAGTTTGGTTCGAGAATGCATGGCCGGTCAGTAAATGTGTTTTCCAGAAACTGTCATCATCGTCCAACGTTTCCTGGTTACAGTTGCTTCTGTGGTCGGACCATTCTCTGCCCCGTGTGTGCGTGTGTGTGGTGTGTTCTCCGGTTAATTTCCCCCACTTTGATATGAATGTCAAACCAGTCCTGGACATTTCCAAGAGAAACCATTCATTCAGTAAAATGATCCCACATCACACTCCAGAGCCACAGTGGGATGAGATAATCACATCCAGCACATCTGACAGGCCGATTTCATCCAGTAGATTCAATAGAGTCCTTTATGTAAATGGCAGCATTTATGTAACACTTTTATCCAAAGAACCATCTGGAGCAATTTGGGGTTCGGTGTCTTTAAAGATGGTGCGTCTATATCTTGAGGGGCATTTGTGTGTGTGTGTGTGTGTGTGTGTGTGTGTGTTCCCTCAACCCCCATATTTAATAGCTAACTTAAAATAACCAGGTGATAAAGACTTCATTGCTTTCTTCGTGATACACCTCTATGCAAACATTTTCCTTATATAGAGATATGGGGCGTGGCAGTATGGAAAATAACGGGCAGGCACCTGTCAATTTAAAATGATTTGGATTCACTAACATGCTCAAGGTGGTAAAAACAAAACTGGCCAGTGTGCTCGTGTCATGAATCCAGTGGTCATTTTGTGTGTGCACAACGAGGCCAAATGTCCTGGTTACTCTGGATAATCCACATGACACATTAACAGTTTTAAGTTTATGTTCTGACAGAGAGTATTTACAATGAAAACCAAAACTATCGGCCAAATACTACCAAAGATAAGTATGAAAATCTGGGCGGAGGTTTGTAGTTTGCAAGAACCAACCCTTTTAAACAACATTCAAAACACCTGCAATAATTCTGGTGACTAACTAATTTTATATTTCAGAAACTCTTGAAAACAATATAATTACATAATCTCATATCAAAAGCTTTATCTAATTACGGCTTAAGTAGTGACTGGGTAAACTTTTTAATACAAGGCCAATATCACAGAGGAAGCCTTGCTTTGCCATCAGTTATATCATGTAACAGGAAGAACACACAATAAATAGTTATCTCTCTGTCTTTCTTCTCATTGGATGCACTCACTCTGATGGTTTGTGAGTGTGGCGTTACGTCATTTTGTGAACTTACACATGGACTTAAACAAGCAGATTTCCAAACAGACGGCAGACATGGCCAGCAAGCGTTATTCAAGGTTACACTTTCAAACTCGCAGCAAAGCCACACACAAGCACACACACAGAGAAAATATTTTGAGGTGGTCTAAGTATGTGTATCTGTGTGTGTTCCATTTCGCTTGGCAAGGAAGGGTGAGAAGAAGCTTTACTGTTGTACAGATGTTTTACAGATGCTGACATCACACCACCACTGAGCATGATCAGGCCAGTGGCTGCACTCCCTCGGGACAGGGGGTTTATGCGACTGCCAGTCGGTTTGGTCTAGTTGATGTGCACAGTCTGCAACTAGAAAGGAAACCACCTAACAAACAAACCAGCAAACTGTATCAGATGTTTTTATTAATTCTTGATTTGTGAATCTGGTTTTGGATGAAGACACAGGAATGAAATTCTGCATCAGCTGTAGACAGAGGCAGAAGAACAGACTGACATTCCAACACCATAAAACTACTAACACACAGCTGTTTCACTCAGTTGTTTTGTTAGGCCTTATTGACAGCAGAGTCATAGAGGGTTGGGTGTAGATCTTTTTTTTCCTCTGCTCTGTTTCCCAACCTCTCTTGCTCTCTGGCCTGCTTCCTCTTGCTCCCAGCATGCCGCTGGCTCTCATATCACTTCATTATATAAGAGCACGGCTTCTCGGCGTCAACATTTCTGAGCCGTCTGTTAGGCTTGTAACTTCCACAAGATGACAGCTTCTTCTTCTTCTTCTTTGTAAAAATATGTAAAAATACAATGGAAAAATCTGAGACTTATTGCTGATAAGTATTTAATTTAACCTCTGCCACCCAAGGCTCTTCTTCATAAGCTGATTCAGACAATAAAAAGCAGCACCTTGCATTTCAGTAACTAGTATTGTCTTAATGTTAGCTAACCTGGAAAACAGCAACAGATTTGAGGGTTATCATACACTGAAAATGTAACAACAAACAGCATCAAAATGACGTCTGTATTTAGCTGAGGACGGTCGACCTGTTGGATTGCTGCAGAGCAGAGAGGCACGGGCGTTACTACGGTGGCCCTGATGGTCGAAACACAACATTTGACAATTGACACTGAAATGGTTTGTGAAATGTTGGTGAGTTTTGACCTTCAGGACCGCTGTAGGATTAGGTATAAGTCTGGTATAAACAGGGAACAAAACCTGTAACCATGGTAACAGTACAGACCAAGGATGTAGCCTCAAAATGCTTTGAAGGCCTAACATTTAAAACTGCATGACAAACTAAACATCACTGACTAAAAATAGACTAACTTGTCTTTAGTTTTTCTTGACTAAAACTAACGATTATTAAATGACCAAAATGTGACTTTAACTAATGCACATTTAATCAAAAAAACGCACAAATAGCAGCTGTAGTCTTAGTACTCATAGTAATACTAATAGTAAGAGTAGCAGTATTCGTAGCTGTGGTAGTAGTGTTGCTCCCAGCAGCAGTAATAATGACACTACAGAGTGACATGTGAGCAATAGGAGCTGCTGTCCTGCATCTGTGTGCTGGTGGCAGAGTTAGCAACTGCCCGAGCCACTGAGATCTACGGTGACATAAGGTTGTTTCAGACAAGAGGCTTGTGTGGAACTTTTTATTTAAAAGTGACGACGCAATACAATGGGATACTGTATTTTCACTTTTTGAAAGCATTTTAGCAGCTGTTGTCAAACATCAAAACAAATGACAAACTGAACTCAGAAATTGTGATATTTTAATACTGATAATGAATAATTACACAATTGTATTTGACTCAACAATAAGTCCAGTTGAGTAATTCTAATTTCCAGTTTCATGTAGTATTGTGTAAGATGTATATATGTATGTATGTATAAGAAGTAACAAAAAGCAGTGAGTGAGCCAGTGTGTGTGTGTGTGTGTGTGTGCATGTGGATGGGTGAGTAATGAATGAGTAATCCTGGCATGTCAGTTGACCCTTCTCACACAGCCCGGCTGACTCAGACACTTTGAGCCTCTCCACACATGCTGCTGCACCGAGCACCCTGAGACCCCCGTCCCCTTACAGGGGTTCACAAAATGCAGAGCACAAGACTCTTTGACCCCGACACTTGAACCCAATGACTTCAAACTGCAGAGTCATGTCACTTGAACCTCCTTGCACTTGAAGGAGGTAGATTAGAGTGTCACTTATAAAATGGCCGTTAGCTCATTCACACTCAACTAGTAATAGATCGATTTTATCAACAAAAGATGCTGAGCTTTACTAAAAAATTATATTCACCTTGAAGCTTAAAATTATGTTTTCAAGAATTAATTTTCACATAAATAAATGCCTGTCTAGGATGATTAACATACATAATTTAACCTCTACACAACTCTTGAATGCCTTTTATAACTGGTATTCCAAATATTCACTCTGTGACAGGTCTGTCCTGAAAATGTGCATCAGGTTTATCTGCAACAGGTAAGATCAGGACAGGTTTAGTAAAAGCAGTGAAATGAGCATCCCTTACAGAAACAAAACCTTTAGCGCATTAAGGACAAAAATAATATATCTAAATCCATATAGAGTATCAATTATATATGTATATATTATGCACATCCAAAAAGATTTACAATACAGGTGTCAGTGTTTTTTTATTTACCATACATTATGTTTCCAGTCTGTGAGAGTTCAGTTTTTATTGGTACCCTTCTTGATTTTAAAACTGAAAACTACCAGAATCCTTGTGCACGTCATCCATCACACTGTAAACCTCAGCAGGATCGAGCATCACGTTCCTTTAACAGTGGAGACACTCGACAGCAGTGGGTCAACAGATGTCCTATCTGAATTCATTCAGCGAAAGCTGTCAAAATTATGCACATACATGCTAAATGCATCCACAGACATGCACACTGGGACTAGATGTCTGCTATGTCCTGCCCCTGATAGAAACGTGCCAGCTGTTTCTAGAGACAGTTTGGCCACATACAAGACCTTAAGTCCCTGCAGAGGTTTGTAGGACTGCATGGTCCTGCGCGTTATGAGTGACAAGGTCCTACATCTAAAACAGGTTGTTCTGTACAACTGTACAGCTATTCATTGATTTATTATACGATTTATATTTTATTCATCCATCCATCCACCCATGACGGCTAACACATTCACACATCCAATTCTACAGGCCATTTACAGCAGCCAGCTAATCTAAAGTGCATGCCTTTGGGAAGAAATCGGAGTACCTAGGGGAAGCCCACAAAGCCAAGGGGCTTGTCAATCTAAGACAAGTAAAAATGTCTCCTGGTGAGGAAGGCAAAGTCAGCTCATGTGCCTCTGTTGGATGTGAAGTCCTTACATTTGTGTGGTTTTGTTAACCCCAGAGATATCCTTAAGTCGTTGGTGTTGCCTCTGGGAGCTTCCCCTCAGAGACTTCAGCCTCCTGCAGTAGTTCGAGTGTTGATGCATCAGCAAGGGACTCCCCTTGCTTGGAAGGCTCATCTTCACGCTTGGCATTTTTTTACTTTATAGTCCTCTCTCTGTCATGAGCTCATGAAAGCTCAAGGTGTCAAGCCGAATGTCCTCCGGCTCTCTTCAAAAGAGACTTGATTTCCTTCTCAAGCTCAGACTGAAGGGTGACAGCCTGCTGTCTGACAGTGAGGACGTCAGTTTCATACCATAGGCTGACCTCATGGTGTGAAACTTTGATCCACTCCACGCACAGTTCTTCTTAGATAAGCTCGTTATTCATCCTCTCTACCCCGGAGCTCAGCTGTCAACTTCTCCTGGATGATTATATGCCCTAATTGTAGCTCCTCGTAATCATTTTGAAGGAGTTTCTACTGCTTCCCCTCGAGATTATTTCTCACCGGAGTTCTAGCTCGATGATGATCAGAAACTGTAGCTCATGACGGATCAGACTTGACCGTCTTATAAATGATTGAATGAACATAACTGGCAATTGTGGTAATGATGAAAAGATTTAAGTTACTTTAACTTAGATCAAATGAACTGTGGTGAAAATTCAAAATTGTGACAATGTAAAATAAACTGGTTAGTCCACTTTGGATTGGAGTAAGTTTACATATTCAAAGTTGAACAAACAAATCTTAGGAATATAGGCAAATTCGATTGTTGCCATGACATGAGTTTTCTCAACATTTTCTTTTTTACAGTGGACACAAACGCACGGTGAAGGTGGTGACTTGAGACACAAGGAGGTGCAGGAGTGGCTAAAATCCGGTAGCTGGGTGGGTGAAGTGAAGTGGGAGTATCACAAGGATAACAGCTGCTGGTGTGACCAGCAACAGGTGCTCCAAGGTAAACCAGAGGTACACCAGAACACACAGGCCATCAGAGACAGACGCACATTCAGATAAATCTCTCTTTGGTGATACCTGCACTATATCTGCACACTCCAGATATAGGAAAGACACAAACACAGATACAAACATAGACTGACTGACTGACTGACTGACTGACTGACTGAAGGACTGACTGATAGTGTGGCTGGCAACTGAGGACGTACATTTATTTATAGCAACATTACAAGTTTCCATGACAGTTTCCACCACGCAGGCCAGAGACCCTGGAAGCACATTGCTATCTATCATCCGCTGCACTTATCAAGTACCAAAGCTGCTCTGTCGGCAGCAGCTTAGAAAACATTGCATTGACCAAGACTGCCCCTGATTCACACCTCATTGATTCATTCTTTTTCCTGGAAGATGGAATTAGCGGTCTGTGACATGCATAAGTATACAGAGTGCTATTTATATAAAATGTAAAATTACTGAGAATAAAGAAAGCTAAATCTTCAGTATTCCTAAAAGCTTCATCAGTTGCTTTTGTGCTCCTGATTTCTCAACACAGTATATGCTAAATTCAGCCCACTACCACTGGCATTGCATGCTGTAACATTTACATTAGCATAATATATAAAGTACTGGTCTGCAGACTTGGAGACAACGATCCATCACTGTACCATAGATGATTATGATGAGTTAGTATTCCATAGTTGGAGGTGCCATACTTCCAACTTTAGGCTGAGATATCCTGACTTCTGGTTGCTAATATGGATCAAGCTTCAAAAACACTAGATCCATATAAGATCCACAAGATGCAACTCATTAGTATCAATACACCCTCTCTGCCTGTTAAACACCCAAATCTTTCAAACTCTACACACCCAGTTTGTACCACTAGAATTTAAGGACAAGGCTGGAGATATTTTACATGTTTGTCCCTAGTGAGCATGTAACTCTTTAAAAATGGGTCGCAGAAACAGTATACTGTAAATTTAGTAAAGAGGGCTTACTGAATTGTCAAAAACAGCTGAAAAAGCTAAAAGTGTTTATTGTGTATGGATGGGGAAAATGTAGACTAACTGTTTGACCTAAAGAGTCTGTCACATTAAAGTGGTGGGGTGGTACGTGAGATTATGCACGCCATTATCTTTGTCTACATAAACTGACAAAATGTGACCACGATCTGGCAAAGCAACTTGGATAGAGATGATTTTACTCAATAGTTATTAAAAACATTGCAACACGAGCTGGCGTTACCTGTGTGTGGAACGATGCCATTTTAAATGATGTAACTGATACATGAAGTTCTGGCTACACCACAGTACAGAGCAGCTCTGCAGTGCAAAGTATGCTTTTTGTTGTGTTTGTGTTTGTATGTGTGTATATATATATATGTACACACACACACACACACACACACACACATTCATGCGTGTGCACAATGTTTGCATGGAGCCATTAAGATAGTGTTGAAAATGTCAAGGCTCACACAGCCACGGTGATCTGTAGCCAAAGGACACCACAAAACACCTACTGTACTGCACGCATAAAACAGCATAATATAGAAATGTATAGGAAAACATAAAAAGGCAATGTCAGTCTTTCCTGGGTTTGATTATACTTAATATGAGTTCAAAATAAACAATGAGGCACTGTAAACCAGACTTTCATAACCTCCAGGGGCTTTCGACACGTGAATAGAGGGATTAAGGCGTACAAAAAACTATGACACAGATCATGTTACTTAAAACTAGTAAAAAGACCAGGACGTAAAGCCTGCAGGAGCCGGATCATCCTAACAGACCACCATGCCGTTGATAGTTTTTGAGTTTTTTTTCTACTTTAAGATCTTGGAAAATTGCTCTTCATACTTGTCATCTCTAATTTCTTGAAGGTTTTTTCAAGCCTCTTTGTTTTGATTGGAGCAGCTTGGTGCACGTCTCAACTGTTCGTGTTTCTATGATAACAGAGTCTCCCTGCTGGGCTCTGTTTTTAGCTTCAGTATAATGTCGCCAGTAGGTAAGAATTGTGTCAGGTTAAAAGTCCTACAAGTAATAAAGACATGAAGTGGACTTTTTTGCTTGTTTCTCTTTAACCCATGCCACCACCTAGTGGAGGAAGTGTGCTGCTGCAGTTACCACTACATTTAGCATCTCCATCTGATCAACACTTATGGAGAACAAGAATGACGATTCAATTAATGCTCCACGTTGATGTCAGACTTTATCATCACACTGTTTATTTTTCTATATTAACCATGAATGAAATTACTGTGTAATGTGAAGGGGCTCACTCGTAGAGTTATCACCTGACTTCCCAGTAGTGATCCCCTCAGGTTCAAAGAGAGAGGTAAAGAGATTATTATTGTACAAAATTGATATAAATGCAGGTAAATAAAAGGTGCAACACAAGTTAGATATATAACATACTGAAAAGCAGGTTTTACACCCACAATAACAAACTAAGGCAGTGATTCCAAACCAGGGGTACTTATACCTTAAGGGGTACTTCCAGAGGGATGTGGAAAAATGTGAAGATCAGCTAATTTGAAAACAAATTATGATTTCACACCATACACAAGTAAGATTATAAGTTTGTGTGATGCTGATCCTTATTGGTACTATAGTAGTGCACAAGGCAGCCCCAGTTTCCCACAAAGCTGAGTCAGCTGGAAGTGGGTTCAGACTGCCGAAAGAGGAGTTAAGCTCATTGTAAAGATACTCTAAATATATAAATATACTGCTGGAACAACCACTTTCTGTCTTTCCAAGTGGCAGCAATACAAATGAAAACTTGGACAAAACTACAGGGATGTTGGGGGGTACTTCAGACACAGATTTTCTTCAGAACAGTGAGACATAATGTAGCTATACAGTGCAACAGCTGACACAATACATGCATATGAATTACAATCATACATTACACATCACTGGAGCAGTTATGAGAGTTTTCTTTGAAGACATTCGGTTATGAGATACTCCCGTGAGGATTGCATTCAGACACAGAGCACTAAAGTATTAACAGCGTCACCATGACATAACCATTAAATGTCACAGCATGCGCACAGAGTGGTGTCATATCACAGGCAACAGTGAACTGTTGAAAAAAGACCATAATGCTGTTCTGTGTTTCAAATGATGACAACAAACACAACCGGAGGGACATAGCAGAAATTATAGGTATCACAGTTCTGCTTTTAATATTTGAATATTGACTTTAGCCACCAACTTCAGTTATCTGCTTATATACTGACAATGACACTAGTGTAACACTAGTTTTAAACACCAACTTAAGGTTCTAAATCAGGAAAAGGCAGTGAGTTATCAGATGTGTTGTAGAATATGTTCTTTGCATGAATGAAGAAAATGAAGGTGTTGTATCTGCCTGCTGCTGTCACCAGTCTACCAGAGATGGAAAGAGACAGGAGGGGATATCGTTATCTGCCAATGCCATGAAATTCAATACGGTGCCCCATGATGCATGCACATACACACACACACAGATAGACACACACACACACATACAGAGAGAGAGAGAGAGAGAGAGAGAGAGAGAGAGAGAGCTTAATGCACAAACATAAGTTAAAAATGCACGAGCAAACAGAAAGCAGGACATACACACACAGCCTTATTATAGATTTACTCTCACATGCACCCAGCATAGCAGACACACACAGTTATTCTCGGGAGCTTGCATTCAGCTCAGCTGTGCACACGTTCACCCTCACAAGCTCTGGAGACAAAGGTAAGGACGTGAGTCAAATCTCGGCTTCTAACACGGGAACTTATCTCCTCTGTGTGTGTGTGTCAGGAGCTTGATTCAGATGTGGGTAGTGGAAAGGCAGCAGTGATGAGCTTTCTAACCGTCTTTGTTACCACACATTTCCTTTCAGCCATTGCTATGCAGTATGGTAGCTCTAGTTGTAGGTGCCTTGACTTGGGAGTGGGTCAGTCATTGGTGATTTCACTCATGTTTGCTCTCAGTGAAAACCTACAATGGTTTCCCTGGTGAGCTCTTGGGGCCACCAGGGGGTCTGACTCCCCAGCAAAGTCATGAATCACGACTCTTTTTTCCCACATGTTGTTATTCAGTTTGTCTCTCTGTAAATGTCACACATTCTATATTACAACATTCAACCTGCCACATGAAAAGATTTGGACCTCTTTGCTCTGTGGGTTTATATTGTTAAAGATTTAATTTTGGACTAACTCATGTGTTGCGCTGTGTGCACAATCAGTAGGCTACTTCGTGTGACGTTAGGATTCATTCCAGAAAACTTTTCACTAGTTTAAAAATGTATGAAAATGCCCTCGTTCTCTTCAGGGGGCGGGGCTACACGCTGCCACTATTTCACTCCGGGTTTATCCAATTAGAAAGCGCCTAGTTGTGTAACCTAGGTTACCGGCGCGGGGGTATTATGGTATGTACACATGGAAGCCTCCAGTGCAGGAATAAATGTTAGCAGCAGACACTTTTTAAAGCGCCTCCGTTGGATCTGCTGAGACACGTGGACACCGGGAATCCTGCTCGTCGTTTTAAGGACCAGCAGCCTGACGGTGTTTTAGTCACGTCTGTCCGGATAGAACCGACGCTGAATGCGTTATAAACGCTCCCATCATATGTAAACATGAGACGGGCAGCTGTCAGTCACCCGTCAGGTCTTACAGTCGGATGACAGAGATCCAGTGTGCAGAACTAGACTTTAGCACGCGCAATACAAACTGCTGTATACTGTGTGCATCCTGGCTATATCCTCCTCTTCCTGTTTCCTATGTGACCTGTCAAACCCAACACATGACACTATCAAATGAGGTAATGCATCAAGTCTATTCAAGAGACTACTTAGTCCTTTTTTATTCTTTTTTAGACTATACAGGTAAGTAGTATGTATTTTTTTTAAAAGGTTGATGATTGCCTGTGACATTCTTGATCCACTTATTGACTGTATAAATAAATGGGAGTCAGATAAGTTGTTAATGCTAGAGAAAGTAAGGAAGCATGTTATAATTTGCATTTGAACACTGCTTTTCTCAGCATCTGTGTTGCGTTTGTAGGGTCAGCATTCTTGTCTTTTTGTCAGTTCATGGGCTCCATATTTATATAAAAGGAGATTTTGGGGTATGATAAAACAGCACACCAAATGTCCAATTTGATCATGTGTCCCCAGAAGCCAACACCGTCCCACTTTACTACTGCCATCATGCCTGGTGAGGACAAACCACCACAACAGACCCGCCAGAGGAAAAAGAACAAAAAGTCTCGCTCCAAGGGGAAGAGCCTGGGTGGGAGTCCCAGTGCCCACCTGGGAGGTGCCGTCGATGGCCAGGATGACCTTATCCTTCCCCCGGTACTCCAGCCTGCTCCTAAAAAGCAGGCGGAGGAGAGGCCGAAAGTGTCCGTCGCCAAAGTGGAGGAGGAGTCATGGGTTGCTATCTGTCTTCAGGTGCTTTTTCCCTACCTGCTGGCCGGGATGGGCATGGTGATGGCCGGCATGGTGCTGGACAGTGTAATGGTGAGTGCACTTGTTTTTGACACAGTGGCATCGCAAATGTAAAGGTTTCTTCATGAACTGTGTGCACATCACACCCTGATGCTGTCAGCTTGTTTTCACATCTTCAATAACTTGCAAAGCAAACAAGTCTTTAGAATCCATTTTCACCCAGTAGCGATGCTTAGTCTTTGTGCTAGTGTGTTGTGTTTGACAGCCGCTGATAAGTTGCTAGTTTATCGACATTATGTGCCCATTTAGTCGGTTCAGTTCACTTGTATATGTCATTTGGAATAATTGGGTTGTTAGAGAATGTCCATGTCATGGAAAACTGGAGTAATCTGATTAATTGAACTTCATTCAGACATGAAATGAGCCTTTCCTTGGAGAAGGTTTGTTTGGATGACCCAATAAAGTTAAAGTATGATGAAAAACACCTTAGTCCAGCCGATGTTAAAGCTATCAAAAGGTCCTCTGTTCAGTGCCATTGGACGGCCTCCTCTATTGTGTAAGTGTGTTGGTGTGTCCAGTCGTCAGTCATGTGTCTTCCCTTTCATTTGATGTGTAATGGGTAACTGTGTGTGTGTGTGTGTGTGTGTGTGGTCCCGTTGTGTCTTTCTCCTCTGCCAGGTCTCCCTTGCATGTGGTAAGTAAACAGTAGGAGAACAGATGGAGGATTACATTGATTACCTGCAAGCGTTTGTCCTGTTTTTGGACTAACTATTAATGATAAGAAGACGTAGAAGACTATTACCATAGTAGACCAGAGACTATTGTTTCCTTCTACACTCTCTCTTTCCAACCTGTAGAATAGGACATGCCCTCTGGTGATGTCACGATTTGCACTTCAGATCATGGAAAACCTGCTAGTGTTTGGTTCCAGCTGGGAACCTACTTTTTGGGTTCCGAACCAATTCTTTTTGATTGAAATGTTCCAAACAGTTCAAAATTAAGCGCGCGAAGCGGAACAGAACCAGTACATTATGGTGAAAGATGGAGCATCTGTCCCCCACGGATGAAAACCCATCTGCGTGTCCTCATATGGCCCTTCGCTCCATTTGTTACTCATCAGTATTTCTTCCACTCTCTTCTCTGCTGTATCTGTTGCCCTGCTGCATCTGATGGAGGATGACTAGTCATGTGTTTGGCTGAGTGCTGTGTCTCACTGCACAGAGGACACAGAAGGACGTGGAGAGAAGTCTATCTGGATGGAAAGGAGAGAAAGACAAGAACACTACACTATCAGCCATTAGGATTGTTACTGTAGCCTGTTGTTGGGAGTAGATCGTGCCTAAACTACCACTGTCCGACCCACAACTTATATCCCACATGTAACTTCCTGCTTCTATGTCAGCCAAAGGGATTTTTCAATGACCCCATAATTTGCCAATGCTTTTCAAGTTATTGCTCACTCTGCTTTACCAAGATTGGGCTGCATTACACAATTACGCAAATATATTTCTGATGCCTTCATAACATTACTTGTTGGATACTGAGGCCTTAAATCATCACTCATTCCCAGACCTTTGATGTTGCAATTGTGTTATTTGTTGGACCTATTATATTTGACACCCTCACAATCCTTAAAAAAAGCATTTTGTAACGGGATTTTTCTAGAACACGTACAGTACCGCCTCCATGACTGCGGTGGTAGAAGCAAAGTAAACGCATTCCCTGAAAGTGAAAACAGAGATGTTTGAGTAAATTTATGAAATTAGTCCATGTTAATGTTTTTCAGTCTCAAATCACTAGTGTGAAATCACAAAACAACATTTTGGGGGGAAAAACATCACTCGATTTAAAAGTTCTGTGTAGCAATTGAACCCAGGGAGTTATACCCTGTGGCTTATAAATCAACAAACTTGCAATCCACGATTTCTAGAATTATCAGATAAAATCAGATGACAGGAACAGGAAACCTGCAGAGCTGTGCCCGGCCCAGCCAACAAGAGGTGCCTTTGTTGGCTTGCCGCTTGGAATGCAAATGTATGGATTCAGTGAAGTTGAATTAAAGTGAAATAAACAACATGGAGCAGAGGCTTTTTTGGATTGAGCCTTTTAGCTGATAACAGCACAGAACAGATGATTTACAGGTGAGAAGGTATCTACCCACTTATAGCAATTGGAGAAATGTTTATTATTTATTTATTTAAATTTTAAAACTTAAGTGTTTTAGATTGTAACCTCTAGAAAAAAGACACTTGAAATATAGATCCAATATTTTGACCCAAACTTGGACTAAAAGGCAGTATGTTTCCGCCTCTGCTGCTTTAACTTGCTTTCTTACCATTCTTCTTTTAGATTCTTGTGAGTCCCCAGATTTTATGAAAGTGCAATACTA
Source organism: Nannoperca obscura (assembly GCA_036024295.1). Taxonomy (NCBI): domain Eukaryota; kingdom Metazoa; phylum Chordata; class Actinopteri; order Centrarchiformes; family Percichthyidae; genus Nannoperca; species Nannoperca obscura. The sequence continues at coordinate 30,234 of JAVQJL010071843.1, read as the reverse complement.
AATGGCTGGTTATCCTGAGAAAGAAAAGTTACATCCATATTTGAGGCTAATGAGAGACACTGAGAGGTAGCTAAATGGAAGAAGTACTAAAACATAAAATACATGTAAAATATTTAAAATATTACATAAAATTCATAAGAGAAAATTATAGCATTGTAAAAGCATTCAAGAGAAAAGGGTGAAAAAGAAAGATAATTTTTAGATTCTTGTGACCTGAAAAGTTCCAGGGAATTAATATTTTAGTTCAGGGAAGCATCTTGAAAGCAGGGCAGTGTTTTTTGTCACACAGTACAGTAAGTGTTTGTTTGGTTGGTGTGGTTGCAAATATAACAGGTGGTAAATATAATTGATGTGAATAAGCAGAGGTAGAGATGGACAGAACAGATGGAGAGAAAGAGTGAGTCATAACGTAGAAAGAGCGATGAGGAACTCAGCGAGAAGGGCGACGTAGTAAGGCGGGATGTCACATAGAAGGAGGGAGGTAGGATGATGAGAGGCAGACACGCAGCAAGAAATAGCAAGAGGGAGACTGTAAGACGCTAAGCTGGTCATTTCCCTCATGAGTTGCATGTCGGGCAGTGCAGACAGCCCTGCCTCTTTTTCTGCTACGTCACAGCAGAGCAGAGCGGAGCGGAGCGGAGGCAGCAGGACTACCCTGATGCTGACAGGAGGGAAGGAGCTCTCCTGCCTGCCAGAAGCCGGCTGCTGCATCTCGTCATTGGACCGCTTATGTCACTTATTGACATTTTGGAGCTGATTTTGTTGTCCTCTTCCCCCTCATTGTGAGCCTGCCGGCAGAGAGGAGCTGGATTGACAACGACATGAAGGAATCCTGCTGCTTCTAACTCTCGACATCCTTTTTGGACTACTTCATCTTCTGGCTGCTGTCATTCAGCTGTCACTGTCGTTTACAAGAGACAGCCGTGCCTTAAACACTGGGGGTCAAGCGGATTTTAGACAGGATCAAATGGATTGAAGACTAGATCCAACAAATTCTAAACTCCATTCAAAAGACTTTGAACTACATCAGATGGATTCTGGACTTGATCAGGACTAGTTGAAATCTCCATTGTCAGGTTCATGTGTGTCATCTTACTAACCTTTACATGACAAGGCAGGTTGGTCAAAGACAAACTCCGACTTTAACTGCAGATGTGGAGCAGCTGTGCTCGTGGATAAACAATGTGGCCTACGAGTAAGATATGGTGTTAATGATTGTGTTCCCCAGTGGTCCTGACTAATGGATCACTGCTGACATCAATGCTGACTCACCACTGGGCCAAAGATGGTTCCACTGCCCTTAAGTTGGAGTTAAAGCCTCTTACATTTTGCCAGGGGAAAAAGATTAAGTGACAATCTCTTACTTGTTTCTCTTACTTGATTTTCACTTCTGAATATCTGAAGACATGGCAGTGGCTGATTACTTTATTCTTCAATTTTCTCCTTACGTAAAAAGGGTTAATATAAGATGATTGTTTTATTTGTTTATTGTCAAAACTGCATTCACAAATCCTGTCTCTCAGCCCTTCAAGAAAGGCTTTAGTGACCGCCTGAAACATTTGCCCTGTTTAAACCAAGGACAACAACATTGATCGGTTTTGTCTTCAGCATTCACGCTGCTCACTTAAACCACATTTACTTGGACACCTCAGAAGCTGGTTTTTCTTTAACGTTTGGATTGCAGTTACACTTACCATGGGATAATTATACGTTGAATTGACTACAACATGGTGGTGACTCGTCTGGAACTGGAGCTACGCTACCAGGGCAGGAAGTTACGCGGCGTGACGTGGAAGTTGACTCGATCTGAACATGGTTTCCTACCAGAGAGCTCCTGGCTCATTGCTGCCCAGATTATTGTGCCGTACCTGGTGTCAGGGCTTGGAATGGTCTCAGCTGGTATTGTTATGGACCTTATACAAGTATGAAAACTTATTTGTGGAATTCATTGTGAGATATTGTGAGAGTTGGGCACCACCTGAAAATGATTAATACTAGTGCCAATGCTCTGTGGAGCACCGGTAGTAAAACCAGAGCCATGTAGAGAGAGAGTTGCTTGATGGTCACATGATTCACATAGACTTCAGATAGTTCTCTCTACATGACTCTGGTTTGCCAGAGCTGAGGGGAGCAACCATAGAGACGGAGTAGGCCACAGCAACTAGGACTGTGGAAGATAAACCTAAGAAGCTCCAAGAAAAGAATCTGACGCTCCAGATAAAAAAGAAGGATTGCTTTCAAAAAAAGAAACAAACAGGGATAACAATTGGTGTAGCTTTTCCTGGTTGGAAAGGCTTAAAGAAGAGCAGGGACTGAGGGCCACGAAGTCCACGACCCTGACCTACACAACCTTACCTTTCGCCTCGCTATATACAGTATAGGGAACACTACTCTGCATTAGCACTGACAGTTGCTTTAGACATGATTTTAGACATGACATTTCCAATAAAGAAGAGTATTAATCTGAGCAAACATTTGATGCCATCTTTTGGTCCTTGACAGTTTTTGATACTGTGTAATATGGACACATTTCAGTCGGTACCACAAGGATTGATTGAGCACTGGGATCAAAGTGAACAGTTAATTTAACACATTGTTGGAGAATGAAGGAACGGAGGCCAGAGAGAGCTATGAGAAACTTCCCACCAATCCATGCAGTCAAGATTTTTACCATGATTTTTCTTTACATTAGCGTTAGCCCAAAATGCAGCTTGAACTGAAAATAACTGAAGTGCAAAAGCTGATGATGCAACAATGATGTCTCTAGACAGATATGTAAGTAGTAATAAGTATTAATATGGTATATTATAATGACAATAGTAGCAAAACCATTATAAATGTTTTTTTTTCTTCTGAGAGACCTGGAGTAGTACGGTGTTTAGTTATCTTGGCTTCTAGCCTAAGACACTCGAGCAGCAGCCTCAGCAGTGTTACAGCGGAAGTGGGCCATGTCCCAAGATGATGTAGCCAACAGAGCCATCACCTACATCTACCAGTCCAGAACCAGACACACACGAGCACACACAAATCAAATCACACCTCTACAGCTCACTACACTCTCATTCATCCCTCTGTCTTCAAATGAGGATCTTAACAAAGCTTTAAAAAAATGTGTTGGCACACAAAACTAGTCCCATTAAAATGGACTATTGCTACAGTGAGAGTTTTAACGTCATTGTAAATTGGTTTCTTACACATTCATATCCACTAGCACTCTTTCAATGTATTTTCCGCAAAAGTAAGTCTCTTCGGCCACATGACTCGCCCATGGACTCTATTAACATGTTGAATTTGAACCCACAGGGATCTTGGGCTAATTTACATTTAGATTTTTTTTACATTTTTAAGCGTTTAGCAGACGCGTTTATCCAAAGCCACTTACAAGTGAGGAGGTGATCGGGAGTCCGGGGTCGAACTCATGACCTTCTGGTTGATAGCACACAGCTGAACCTCTCAGCCACCACACCTCCGCTTGTGGGAAGTTGTGATCGTTAAAGGATACCAAAAAAGCAATGATAGGCCATTGTTTTGTTTTTTATTACTGCCCATGTTCCAGTTTCACCTTGGCTCTTCATAGACAACAATCAATATAGATTTGTTTTCATCTTTGCTTGAACATGGCGCTCAGCTCTAACCTCAGCTGAGAGGGCTCGCTAAGAGGCATGTCTAGTTAGCTGTACTGCTTTCCCTTTTAACGATGCTTCACTCTTAAGGCAGCGATACTTGCTGCATAAATCAATCTTGTCAAGTTCATACAAGGACACCTGAACTGAAAAACCAAACACTGTTTGGGCTACAGTAGGCTGCTTGGCCAACAAGTACATTGCCTTGGGCATGACCTTTATTTATATTATACTAAATATTAAAGTATATTTCTGTGTTGGTTGATTATGTCATTGCTCCACTAGCAGAATGTTTCCTTCCTTCATTGCATTTAAGTTAAACTGAATCACTGATCACTTTTTCCTCTCGAAAATGCTTTTAAACAACAAAACTTCTCATCTGACTGTTTTTCCTTCCTTTTCCCTCGTTCTATGCTCCATTTCCGGCCTGTTCTTTCAGTCCTTCCTCTCATCTTTACTTCCCTCCCTACCCCCTGCACCACTCCACTCTGCTCTTGGCAGCTGTGTTGTTTTTTTTTAACGTGCATCTATTTAAAGATCTAAACCGTCTTGGACCTGCCAACTGGAGTTGTAGTCAGAAAATATGTGAACTGAACGTCTTCTAAACCCACTGAACCTATGAGGTATGGCGTGGCGTCAGACAATGCTCAAAGATGTGGAAGTAGAAAAGTAGGCTACTGGGTTAGTCTAGAATATGTGATGTGTTTATCTAACTGCTTCAGTAAGGCCGCGGTTCAGAGGGTTCATGTGTGGAGGTGGAGATGACGCTTAGAACTGAAATATGTCAGTATTAAGATGGAAGAACCGAAATTCTGTCAATTCATATATGAGTTTCGTGTTGTGCAATGCTCTCTAAGTGTGTGTGCAATATCTTTTCTCCAATGTGTGTGTTGCAGCACTGGGAGGTGTTTAAGGTCATAACAGAGGTGTTCATCCTGGTGCCTGCACTGGTTGGACTCAAAGGAAACCTGGAGATGACCCTGGCTGCTCGCCTCTCCACTGCTGTAAGAAGGGATAGTATTTTTTGCTCCTCATTCAATGTCATATTTGATTCAGAAACTTTGTTCAAGCCCTATGTTTCCAAAAATGTTTGCTGAATGACAGTATCTATTACAATCGGCTGTGTAACAAAATATGAGGCTGAGCCTGGGAAGAAGGTATTACCTTTATAAATATAACTACAAAATAGTTATTTGTATGTTTTTAAATTTATGATAATATTCTGAGGAACAGTAATGGTGTTTTGGGGGTAAATGTAAGGTCAAACATGAGAAGAACTGTTTGACGTAATTTGGTTTCTCTCATAGCTATTGTAAAAGGACATATAAGCTAAGTCTGCTGGTCCCTCGCTGTAGCCTGTTAATATTTACCGTGTAACGGGTTATTAAAGAGATGCAAATATGTTATTGCCTTATTCCCTGTGCTTCACCGGGACCCGTATGTTCAAAATGACTTCCTAATTGATTCTTTTTCTCAGCTTAACTCCTCACGTAGACCTATTGTCTACCTTTCTGCCCCTTTTTAAACAATGAGCTATAATATTCCATACTGACATGTAACTGTAACACTTCATTTTGTCAAATCTATTTAACTTGAATGATTGAAACAGACTTTATAATTAAAACAAGTGGTGGTATCTCCCTGATTTTAGGCCAACACGGGCCAAATGGACGACCCTGACAAACAGTGGACCATGATGTGCAGCAATCTGGCACTTATACAGGTATACTTTTACAGTAACAGACTTACTGCATACTAACAACGCTTACTGTGCTCACCAGTTCAGGCAAAAAGAAAAATCAAAATTACCCCTGAGATGTTTATTTATTTAGTGTTTAGTTTTATAGTCGTGAAACATAGTATCTCCGCTATAATGTCAGTGGAGTAGACTGCCCAAAGAAGTGCTTAATATTGTCTTTATAATGGAATTTTAAGCGAGGGTTGAAATGTTTAGTTTAGAGCCCCAGTGCTGATTGAAAATACAGTAAGAGGTGGCATGCTTTGTGCTCTGTCAGGTGACATGTTTGTGAAAATAATGTTTAGACTTAATTCATTGCTGATGCAACATTTGAATTGTATTCGTAGAAATGCAACACAAAACCATTGGTTGAATCGTATGCAGATGCCCCGTCTCTTGATTGTTTGCAGGTTCAGGCGACCGTGGTGGGCTTCCTCGCAGCAGTGGCAGCCGTGTGTTTAGGGGCCATTTCTAGAGGGGGGATCGAACTTGACCAGGCGGCTGTTCTCTGTGCTAGCAGCATCACCACTGCCTTTGTAGCTGCTCTTTCCTTAGGTAAGCAATTCAATTTAATTCAATTGTATTTATATAACACCATATCATAACACATTTATCTCAGGGCACTTTTTCGTGTGGAGCAGGTTGAGACCAACTCTTATACAAAGACCCAACATTCCCAGCATGAGCAAGCACTAGGCGACAATGGCAAGGAAAATCTCCCTCTTAACCAAGCATGCTTTTGTTGTTGTTTAATAAAATTGAAAACATCTGTTACAATATTTTCCAGCAGTTTGGGCTCCGTTTTCACAACCAAAGGCTTAAAATCTCACATGGGACACAAAATGAAATGAGGTCATACATCACACAGATGGTTTATTAGAACTTAATAATAATAATCACTGAATTTCATCATCATTTTATTTATCATAAAATGGCCAATTATTAAATAGGCACTATCAGTCAGTTTTCCGCGTTGACATGCTTTATTGCAAAAAGATTAGATGAGGAGATTGATACCAGTCTCATATCTCTGTTTATTAGATACGACGTGAAGCTACAGCCAGTAGACAGTAAGCTTAGCTTAGTACAAACACTGATAGACTTGCTCTGTCCAAAGCTAACAAAATCTGCTACCAGCACCTCTAATGCTCACTCATTAACTCTTTACATGTTGTAAGTTAAATATGTATTTGGGTTGTCTGTACATCGTATTCCCATGAACACTATATCTTGGGAACGCCTCGAGGGAATTTCTTCCAATTTGGCACAAATGTCCACTTGGACACAAGAAGGAACTGATTAGTTTGGTGATCAAAGGTCACTAGGACCTCACAATAATGAGGAAACAAATACATTCAATAAAATACATTACATTCCTCTCATTACAGTGCAGGAAAGGTAGGAAGCCTTAAGGCCTTAGTCAGAGTCCTGGAAACTACTGTAGAGTCTACTACTCTACTACTACTGTTTTTCAACACCATACCTCAGGAACCGAAGGCCATTGGGACCTCATAATAGGGTTTTAGCTATAATTTAAGAATGAATTGGGCAATTCCAGGTTTCACACAGATGTTGCCTGGGATGACACAATTTGTAATCAATAACGGTTACATTACGGTCTTTCCTTCATGCCTCATTCTGAAAATCACATGACTGCAAACAGCGTATTGGCCTCAGCCAGAGTCAAATTCCTTGTATGTGCATACATACCTGGCCAGTGGAGCTGATTCTGATTCAGATTTGGAAAGAAAATGGATGTATTTTCCAAAATGTCACAGTATTCCTGCAATAGAAAAATAGGAAAGGATACACAATACATTTACTTACAGTGTTAAACCCGACACCATCAGTCAGCCCAGTCCAGCGTACAGACCAGCAGGTGAATCTATCCCCATATCACCATCTCATGTAGTTGCTGCATAATCCATAATTCATCCTCACCATGAATGCTCTAGTGTTCTGCAGGCTTGATGAGTGAGTGCTTGATGAGTGAGGGAACTATATTGCCCCGCAACACATTGTGCCAATTTCTTCAGCCATGTCGCAACTGTCCGTCTTTCCTCTCGTGTCTGTCTGTGGCCCTTTCCTTCCCCACAGGCCTGGTGATGATTGGAGTGATCATCGGCTCCAGGAAGGTGGGGATCAACCCTGACAACGTGGCCACCCCCATAGCTGCCAGTCTGGGTGATCTGATCACCCTGTCCCTGCTGGCCGGGGTCAGCAGCACACTCTATGAATATATAGGTGAGGAAGTACAGCAACGCTGAAGTTGTAGCCATCAGGCAGTTGGTGTGTCTGTGTCGCTCTGGTATGTTGAGTTTGTCAGTAGGCAGAGGACGGCCTCCGCTGAATATGAATACAACTCACAGTAAGAGGACATTTTGAATGTCTTTGTTTTGTGGCAATGGGTTTGAGTTCGGAGTGTGATAATCCGAACACAAGGTGGCAGCAAAAGTCATGCTTATTTTCTTAGACAGCTCAAAGTTTACTTCCATAGTTTACCAGCATTTGGATGGTGGTTGGTGCTAATAAGGGGCTGGGCAATGCATTATATCAATGGGGGGGTATAGTGGGGTGTAGGATCATTATATTTCTGAACTTGACATAAATATTAGTAAGTTTAAATTAAAAAAAATATTATAGCATACTGTAATGGGAATTTAGTCTATATCTATTTCACTCTGTATCATGTTGAATTGATTCTGTCTTTTGATCATTCTTACTATGAAACTGTCTGTCTTCGCTAACAGACAACCCTCTATCTATCTGACTGGTGAATTTGAGGCTCACCCTTTGGAATTCATTCCTTATCTGACTTGTTTGGGCCTTGGATGGGAGACATACTTTCTCCCAACCTGGTTTCTTTCACCCTTCTTGACTGTGACACCCTTTGAGTGTACATCAACGGGTCCTTTCTGCAGAAAGCTCAATGAATGCTCAAAAGACTTTGGTGATTCAGAGATTCTTCATTTTCAGATTTCCACCACAATACACACAAGGTGGATAAAATGACCGAATCACCTGTATGACAAAATGTAAGCCAATGAAATGTCCCAGCTATAAATACTACATTTGTATGGTTGTAATTAACATTACGGTGACACTATGATATAACTATACATACACAGCATCCTGTCAGGTATTTCTTTTCCATAATTCACACCTGGTATTTATTTCCATTTTTGGTGACCACCATTAGAAGGAGGATATAAGAGGATGTCAGGTGATTTGTTCCCATCCTCATGCCTGTTCCTGTCCCACAGATGTATGGTACCTGTCCCCCCTGGTGTGTCTGGTCTTCCTGGCACTGATTCCCCTGTGGGTGGTGGTGGCCCGACAGAGCCCTCAGATCAGGGAGGTTCTCCGCTCAGGGTGGCAGCCTGTTATAGTAGCCATGTCCATTAGCAGGTATACACTCTACATATATTTGATTACATTATTAATGAATACCTAATTGTATTTACCACAATTTATAACAGATTCTTTTATGTAAAATGTGTGTTCCCTCTTGACATCAGGCTGTAAAGCTGGTAGTGACTGCATGTGGCTCTGACCCCCTCTGTGTCTATCATTTCCAGTTTTGGAGGTCTTATTCTGGACAAGACAGTGAGTGACCCCAACTTCGAGGGCATGGCTGTCTTCACACCCGTCATTAACGGTAAGCTAAATGATGCCAGGGCGAGTGATCAAACCAAGCGTTAAATTAGCATTTTATTGCTATATTTTATTATTTTGTCCAGAAAGATAATTCAGAAACATTAGCGGCATTAAAGTGAAGCCATTATTGCACAGATGTTTATACAGCAGTTTTGGGCAGTACAGGTTCTGCTATACAAACACACACCACTGATAAGGGAAGAGTGTGTAATGGACAAGGCTAAAGAGGTAATCACAATTGTACTGATAATGATGTAAAAACAGGATGCAGCAGAGGCAGTCCAGGGTAGGAGTCATGCACGGATATATCATCAGCAATTCAAATCAGACAAGATATACATGATTATTGATTGGATCATCTGATGGTCAGCAACATTGTTTTCAGTTAGATATACTGGAGGTACAGGCTGTGCTTGTTGTATGCAGAGCAGCATACACTTAGTTGACTCTCAGAACAGCACAGTAATGCTTCTCACTGAGATGTGATGTTATGTGCATCACTAAACCCCAGCAACTTTTTGGATTGATTTCTTTCCTTCCAGGCATGTCCTGGCAGCGCGTTAAACTTCTTCTCTCGCTCACAACCTCTCTTGCGTGGTTGTGCAGTTGTAGTGACTAATTTGAAAATGCTTAGGGTTCGGGACATTTAAATGCTGTATAGCATTGCTTTCAGGTGCGGTGTAATAAAAAAATAAAAGACAGAAGACATACAATAATAATGTACATTAGGTTATTTCGTGTATTGAAAGGTGTCCGGTCAAGCAGGTATCTCTGAAGCCCTACTGTGGTTTGAGGCGAAAAAATACTTTTAATAGTGCAACAGAAGAGACATTTCATAAAACAGTGTCATTGTCAACTGATGTTTGTCAAAAGTCACATGAGGTGTATTAGTAAAAGCAGAGAGATAATCTCTCTTTGTTAGTGATTCACTACATGACCTAAATAGAACAGTAGAAATAATCAGGAGCAGAGGGAAGAGAGAAAACCAAACTTTTCAGTGTGAACTGATTCACTAAATTAAGCCATATACAATCCCTAAGAGTTTAATTTGACTTTTTGCATGCAGCTGTTTTCTCCATCAACTGTAGAAATCAGAGAATGAAAGTATGTTTGAAGGTCATTTTATACACATAGAAAACAGATTCGCACTCCATGATGCCATTTAAGAGTGATGAAAAAGGCACTAAGAAGTGGAAGCAGAGAAAAAGCAGCGTCAGAGTACGCAGTTTGGCTGTGAGGTGATGCATGCAGGATCCACTGAGTATAGGAAAGGAGTCCAAATGAACCACTAATGGTGCACAGCCAGTGTCCTGGCACAGCTGACGGCCTTGACAGCTAATAAGAATTAATGATCATCGACTCTTGCTGTCACTGTATCTCATTTTGTCACTGCCCATCTTCCCACTGTTTCTCAATCTCCCTCTCTCTTTGCAAACCACTGTGCTAAATTCTAAATTTTCCAATCTGGTTTGAATTTCCCATTTTTCCCCACTGGCTTGCATATAAACCAGTATTATGTTTTACTAAAAGTTCCCCCAAGTCTTTTCCATCTCACAAAAGAACATCTGTGCCGTTCTTTGGGGTAAATACTTGGAAAGGTGTTTGATGTAACTGCATTAGGTACAGATCCCCTTGTCAACACTGAAATTAAAATGGACTTTGAAAAAGTCTGGAAAGGTTTTGCATTTAGCAGAAAGTGAATAAAAAAAGCAGAATGAAAGGATCAAATCCTATCTCATATGTCTGGTGTTTAACCCCCGGGGAGGTTTAAAAATCTGCATATCAAACAGATCAGACATCCTGAGACGACGTCAGTCAGAAACAAGTCATCTATCAGAATTTGAGAAAAGGCTCTTGATGGTTTTTGCACAACCAGAGTCACGTTTCATTGCCGGGTCCGTACAGCTGCATGCGGCTGATTTTCTTTCCATACGTGTGCGTTTCTGTGTGATATCGGGTGGATGTGTTCATCTGACTCTACTAGCCAGATCCTAGCTGTGCTTTGGCCCTTGTCGCTTATTAAGATGGACTCCTCGGCCTGGGCCGGTATTGCGCTGAGCGAAGCCTTTGTCACTGCTTGGATTAATGTGTGCGCGGGCAATACTGATCCTAAACCAGTTTTCAGTTGATTGTGTTGATTATGTTGATACGAAGTCAATATCTGCCTTTCAAATCAGTCTGTATGGAAAAACAATGTCTTTGCATGACATGTATGTGTGTAATGAATGGGGATGGTTTTTTTTTGATAAAAATGAAGTTGCACATGGTGTATTAGAGTGGTTGCTCTGTGTTATGTCACTCCTACATACCCCCTCTCTCTACAGGAGTGGGTGGTAACTTGGTGGCCATCCAGGCCAGCAGAATCTCAACTTACCTGCACTTCTGGAGCATCCCAGGGGTGCTGCCCTACAAGATGAGGCAGCACTGGCCCAATCCCTGCATCACCTTCTTCTCCTCAGGTAACACTGCTAACGGGAGAGTTAGCTAAATGCTAATGTTGATTCACGCCTGTTGGATGTGTACATAGACTGTTTGCTAACACATTTGCTAAATCAATTTTATAAGTTGATAATCAGAATCAGAATCAGGTTAAACATCAGGTATGTTTTCACATAATTTGCCTTGGTGATTTAGGATGAATATATTAACAATACACATTGGCCCCAAGTGGCCAAAATATAAAATATAAATCATGGTTTAGTCATCCCTTGAAGTAAGAACATAAAACATATTATTAAAAATAAAGAGACTTTTTTTCTGGAATGGCCTGTTTGGAAATCTGAATGAAGAACTCTCCTCTCTCCGTCTTCCAGGGGTGAACTCCAAGTCAGCACGGGTGCTCCTGACGCTTGTTGTCCCCGGTCACCTAGTCTTCCTCTATGCCATCTCTCTGCTGCAGGGAGAGGAGGCGCCGATCTCTGTAGCCTTCACCATCTGCTACCTCTGCGCTTCTCTGCTCCAGGTACATGTTGTGAGATGCTTCCATGTCCTCTATTCGCTACAAGAAATAGAAGAAAATAAATAATTGTTATATTCCTGTCAATGGTAGTTAACATTGAATGGTTTGGTCTCACAAACTCATTGGCCCTCAGTTGGCCCCTCAGTTGACTCTGATACAAACTGGGAGAAACCAGTCATCAGACTTTGTACAGTCTGATAAAAATGGCTGCTGCAACCTGTTACCTAACTGTGAAATGCCCCACGCCAGGTTTTGGTGTTTCAGCAGCTCAGTGAGATAAAAGTTTGTTCCAGGAGAGAACCAGAAGTACACCGCACTCCTGCCACGGTCACCTTTCTGACCTCCTCAGCATGACATCACCTCAGCTGTTCAGCCTTTGAAAAAACCCGACATTAAACCCTCACTACCAAATGTTGGTATTATTGCGCAAAATTAGATGTTGTGTCCTTTGGTACCAATTCAATATCTGTCAGGCAATCTCCATAATCTCTTGAGAGTTCAAATAAATCTCAGATGGATGATTCTGAGAAAAGCAGAGAAGCTGATTTAGACCTTGAATGATTTCACTGCTTGAAAGATTAAGACCACTCACTCAGAAAATAACACACAGAACATAAACAAGTGCAGAGAGAAACACACTTATATAGACAAACTGTTGATGGACACCCACCATGTTCCAAATATGTTCTTTTGAATGGATGTTGACCTCCTTCAGTCGAATCCAGTTATTTTCACAATACAGTTCTCATAGAATGTAACTGTTAGACATTACGACCATGTTGCCATTACTTTTACTGTCTATTTAAACTGGCTATCCATCACTTTTAGCTAACTAACTATTTGGGAATCTCGGCACTAGCCATGTGATTTGGTGCTCGTTGCTTACTTATGATATAATGCTGGGGATTACAGCATTATACATTGTTTCCCCGTTATATCCATCTTGTTGTTTTTTTCCTCTGATCGCAGCATTTTCAGCTCAGTTGTCTTCTCCCCCTCAGGTGGCTATCCTCCTTTATGTTGCTGACCTCGTCATTCGTGTGATGTGGAGACGGAGTCTGGACCCTGACAACTTCTCCATCCCCTACCTGACCGCCCTGGGGGACCTGCTGGGCACCGGCTTCCTGGCTCTCTGCTTCCGCTGCGTCTCCCTGGTTCAGAGTCTGGGTCTCTGAGTCTTTCCCCTTCACCCCTGAACTCTTAGCCAGCCACTTTCGTGTCGCACCAATTCTGTTACATTACAGAGATGCTTTTGATTGGACAATAAAGCATTTTCTGGTGGCTATCACTGGGCCAATTCATACAGAGGAATCTATCTTTGTCCCAAATTCAAACCTTTACAATGATGGAGAGATCGTTTGCTGCCTCAACACCTCTAGCCAGGCTAATTATTTTATTTGAGTGCAAAAGTATTAAGACATTTTAGTTCTCTGTCCTTTAGAGCATATACTACTATATTGAATTTTATTTTGAAATCATTCCTCTTCATGTGTCAGTTTTTTGTTTTCCAGCACCAACTAAATGTGAGTTTGGTGGCTCTGTGCTCATCTCTTTTGCTTCATCAGAGGAATATTTAACAACTTGAATTCATAGCGGAAAGACAGTTGGTCTGTTGTGGATTTGTTTAAACTTACAAGTAGAACAAACCGATTTAAAGCAGTTCATGTTTGGCTAGGCTGTGTTAAGCATTAATGCTAGAGGTTGTAAAGGTTGTACACACAAACTTTCAACAGTTGTATGTAAAATGAGGTATTTTGAAACAATTTGGATGGAATTGGACAGATTTGGTTTACATGCAAATCCTATATCTGTAACACACAGAGGAATGTTTTGTCATCACATGAAAAAAAACAGAATCTCCATTATTATCCACATAACGTACTTTACATGTTGTCTTTTCTTAACCTTTTCTGCAAATTTGTTTTTGAGATATAGTATGTTTAGGAGGAAGACACTATGAGTAGGTGAGGCGGGAGTTTGTGTCAGTCATGAGTGATGGAATCACCGCCGTTCTGTCAGGGTAATGAAGCAGATTCACGTGAAAAACGTCCCATAAGTGGAAACTGATTTTGTGTCGAAGGTGCAGATTCATCTGAGTTGGTGTGCTGCACCTGAAGAAATGAAGGGGAAATATCACATTTGTTGGCTGTGTTCATTGGAGAACCATTAACCAATGTTTTAGTTAAATGAGGCGAAGAGTCAGACGGAGCTGACCACAAAGACAGTTTGCCTTGTAGGAGGGAGAGGTCGCGACAGCTATAAATTATGTTGGTATCCAGAATCCCTAATGTGACGGTTAGAATGGAGGGTTTAATAAACTCAAAAGTTTAAAGGAATTGTTAGACATTTTGGGAAATCCTCTTTACACTAAATATGAAGCTAGCGCCAACAGCCGGCTAACTCAGCTTGGCACAAAGGAAACCGCTAGCCTGGCTCTGTCCGAAGCAAAAAAAATCCACCTACCACCACCTCTAAAACTGACCAATTAACACGTTGTATCTTTAACAGAAATGAGAGTTTGGTGTTTTTTTTGTTTTTGGAAAAACTTAAATGAGATTTAACGGGTTAATTCGTGAACTTTAGAATAAGTCTGACAATGCTAGGCTAGCTGTTTCCCCCCAATTTCCATTCTTTATACTAAGCTAAGTGCTAAGTGAGCCAGCTACTGGCTGTATCTTCATACTTAGTGTACAAACATGTACATTGGTTTCAATCTTCTCATCTAATTGGGAGAGAGAGAACAAGCATATTTCCCAAATTATCTAACTTTTTTCTATGAGGTTTGGAATAGAATCTGTTCATGTGCACTTGTATACAAATGCCTGTAGCCATTGATAGCCATTCCTTTTTCCACTGTGGCGAAGTTAGTTTCACAGTAAGTCACCAAAATACCTATTTGTGCCCGGCGAAAATGCCACAAATGACTGACTGATATCCCCACAATTCATCATAAAAACTGATTCCAGAGTATCTAATATGCAGATGATGTATAGCTTTTTGTTGAACATAAAGTGTGTGATTAACATAGCACTTGCAAACAATACAGTAATCATTATAAGCAATGAGATTGTTCTTCAGATTGTACATCATCTTAGAAATTGTTACACTTAATATGTTTGTTTCCGAGCACTGTGAAGCCCTGAACATGTCTTCACCTCTCACTGTTTGTATAGCAATCTCAATATTCAAAAAACATTTTGCATTATTTGATTTAGTGTGAATTTTGTAATGCCACACAATGTAAAAAAAACAGCAGTGAACAAATGTAGAAGACTTCTGTAAGTATTTGTTTTCATCCGTCAGTCAAGGGTTATGTGTTAATCTACACTACAGCTGCAGAGGATCTTGGGTATTCCTGGAGGGTTCAAAAAGCCTTACTGTACCATCAAACCTCATCTTTACATCAGTGAGCATATATACACGCACACAATGCTCTTAAAAGTGTGTTTAGACAGAAAGTGAAGGGAATTTTCACCTTGGATAATTCATATGAATTTGACAACTGGATGGTTTGTGTTCAACTCAGCTTCTCTGTTCACCTTAACTCCAGTCTCTGTGCATTTATGAAGAAAATGAATGAAGTGAGGTGTGCTAAAATCTTTTGCAGAAGCTGAGACATTTTCAACTCACACTGACCAATCTTTGCACCAGTTTGCTTTGTATGTGTGTGAGTGTGATTGTGCCACGTCTAAAATTGACTTTGAAGACTGTCTGAACACACACCAACACTCATAATTCATAAACATAACACATAATTAAGCATCTTCATCTCAATTATGCACTCAGTTTACATGAATACACAAAAGATTGCTAGTGTGACTAATGTGGGGGAAAAAAACCCTTTTAACTGTAAAACCCCCAGTATTTAGCATACAGTTAACAGTCTGAAGTATACTGGCTATCTCTATCCTTGCTATCATGACTTGAATTTCTGAATATGTATGTGACCTACCTACATTATAAAGATTTACATGATTTTTCAAATTAACTGAACTTTAAACATATGTAAATGCACTCATTAAGTCACGTGGAACATATTTGCTGTTTGCTGTTACAAGTAAAACCTATTTTTACAGATGAACCTCAAACACTAAAACCTGAGGCATTTCAATAATCCTTTACGTGAGGTATTTCAGTGTTAATAGTGCTTTGCTAAAAGCTTTTATTGTGACACTGTACTTTCTACACTAGAAGCTTTATGAAATATAGTCCTCTATCATGTTGAAACTATCTCTCCACCCTACATATTCCATATGTATGGGGAACGACCCCCACGGGGGCGGCAGCTGAAGTGGATACTCTGTAAGACATCACCTGTGGTGGCCACGCACTGATTAGCAACTCGTGGTTATATACACACCACTTGTGTGTGGCCTCGATGATTGCTTTGAAAAGAGATTGTTTCTCCACTCAGAGAACCTGGGTTACACATGTAACCTTCTAATATGTTCTATTTGAAGCACAGTCGATTTCACTCAAGCTTACTGTACGAGATCTGTGTTTGAACTGTGATAATGTGAGAATTAGACCACAGCTAAGGATGTGTTGGGTGTCTAAATCACTAGGGCTGGATGATAGATAATAAAATCATTCATATTGTTGATAATATTATCAACACACATTTACATAGATATCAACAAATGTATTAATAACTTTTTTTAAATACATCATTGCAATTATTTCCATTATTGTGTTGGCTCACTTGATGTTTGTCCTATTTAAATATACTCTGACCAGTTAAAGACTCTGGACTTCTGGACTACACTTACTGGCCGGTTAGATGGCACTGGTTTCTGTTCTTAAAAAAGTAAATATATGGAAGTTGGATAGTTTATTTGAACTGACTTAATAATGGTAATTTAAAATAATAGTTCAATGTTTTGGGAAATATGTTTTTTCACTTTATACCCAAGACTTAGATGCCACTGGTATATCTGTATGCTAAATATGAAGCTAGAGCTAGCAGGCCATTAGCTTAGCTTAGTATTAAGACTGGGGTAGTGAAAACAGCAATTGTGGCTCTGTTTAACATTAAATAGAATGAAAAGAAAAAGTGAAAATGTTATCATCCAGCCCTATTAATTACACTGTTAATTATGGAGTGTGATGGCAAAATACCCGATTGCAAAGATGCACTTTAGTTTTAATGGTTGTCTAATGTTGCCTTGAAAACAAAGTTAATGTAATCTGTGTCTTATCTTAAACCTGCTCATCTACAACCATGTCAACATAACAATAATAGCTTTATTTAAATGTTGCAACAGTCGCTCTTTTGCAATCTGTAGGCAAACTGTACTGTACTTCAATGTTGACACTGCCACATTCTGACTTCAGGGCCTTTTAAAATGCCTTTATATTTGAATCTTGCCCTGTTCATTACCACCCGAGCTTCCACACCTGCAGTATGTTAGGTCTTACGTGTGCACAACAATGTGCGGAATCAAAACTGACAAATGTTTGGTGAGTGTTTCTGTGATTTTGTGGCTATCTACAGTTATATTTTAATAAAAACTAACCCAAAAAAAGAGCCAAAAAAACCCAGTATGTGTATGATTTTATCCTTTCTTACTTTGGTGCCATTAGGTGGAAGTAACAATAATGACATGTTTTCATCCAAGTCGAGCAAATTTCAACCACGTCCAAGAAAATCTTCAAAGAAAATGCAAATGAATGCGCATGCATCAATGTTAGATGAAAATATGGCTTTTCTGTTTGTTTCATGTATTAATTGGAGGAAGGTTAGTCTCTTCACCGCTCACAGATCTCCTGCCATGTTTCATTCCTTCAGTGGAGCAGAAGCTTCCTGTACGCGAGGATTTATTTGCCAAGTCTGTTTCCATTACACTTTTTTGCTTTTACTAGTACACCAACTTTTCAAGATTCAGTTTTTTTTCTTTTCTACTCAGGTTGAAAGTTGGTTGAAGATTGAGGATGAAAATGTGCCTAAAAACAGGTGAATGGAAACGTACGTACTGTGGTTTGCACCAGCTGTACTTCCCCATTTGTCTTCCTGACATTGTTTCATTTTTTATGAACATACATTCAATCAGAATCATTTGAAAAATGATATGTTCACCTAAACATTTTGACACATAGTAACTTTTAAAAACATGTTAAATTATGGATGTTTTTTCAGCTACATGACTGTTGAAATGCGGCTTCAGAAAGACTGTTTTTCTTCCATCCAGCGCGGCGGCCACCCGTGAGCAGAGCGCTGAGGAGGAGAACAGGGCCAATTTTGTCCGGTACAGCTCTGTGAAAATAACTGCCTCTGGGAGTCTGACTTTAAACAACTAACAAAAAAAGCATACCACACGGTGCTGCTGTGAAGGGAATGTATTTGTTGAAACGTCAGCAAGTGCACTTCAGTTATCACATTCACAGTTTTGAGGCACAGGTAAACTGCGTGAGAGATTCTTGGGAGATTGTGCTGTTTACTATTTCACAATAAGTCTCCACGTCACAGTTGTGATTCTACAGAAATGGCTGACTAGCTGTGTTTAAACAGCAGCATCTGGGCACTTGAGATGAATATACAATATGGTTTATCCTTTGAAAAAACATGTTACTTGTTATGTGTATTCTGCATTTTCCAGGGGAAAAAAAAGTTAATTAAAAAGGTAAACCATATTTTGCACAGCATGTCATTGAGCCATTAGGGAAACAAAGCACGGAGGGTGTGACTGGGTTTTGGCGCACACATCTTCATGCAAAGTAATGGCTTAAATCACACACTGCTACACAAGGGAGCAGTAAAATGAAATTCTTGTAACCCTGCAATCACAGCCAGACAGAAAAATCAGATGGGGCGTGAGCATCATGGCACAAGTTTAAGGCTTGAATAATAGTCACACAGCTTTTAACACGATACAGAGACACACACATATATTGCACTTTTTAAAAGCATGGCTACAGGCATATAATAAGCAACGTTTCCAGAGTGGGCCTGGGAAAGCCTATCTGGCAATATTCTACAGCAAGATCAAATATTTTACCAAAGAGATCTGGAAGATCCTGCGGATTTAATGCTGACTAATATCCTGACTGCTGGTCATGTTGGCTTTTGTTGTGCGGTGCTGAATTCTTGTTATTCTCTGAGACAACTAGCTGTCAGTTCCAGATGAGTCCCAGCATTAAATGTTTCCAAATCAGGACAGCAGCCCCAAGATGTTCTGAGGAATAAGTCCCACGTTATGAAGGTGTGTTATCCAGTTTTTCCAGTTTCCTGATGATGATCCGACTGGGATCGAGACAGTGTCTACTTAAAAAAATGTGCGTGCAGGTGTTACCTCTTCAAATGAAAGTAAGCAGCTCGGGACTAAACAACTAAACAGGACACGCTGATGATATCAGAGGGTGTGACGGGCAGATTTGATTTGATTTGATTTCATGGGTCTGTTATTCCCCAGAACTTTCCGTCATCATTCATTTATTATCTGAAGCTTTTCTGACTAAAAGCTATCGATTCCTTGGCATGATTCACTGGAACTCCAGTTTCTGTCCTACCTTTAACAAACCGTTTAAATTTTTTCTACACAATATTCTTTGATTCTTTCTTCTATATTTTTCTGCAGAACCAAGTGACACTATCATCAAGCTACACATCATAAAGCAGCATAGTTTACTCTATTAGTTATCCAAAAGATAATGATTTTGCAAATGCACTGGCAGACTTGACCTCTGGGATGATTTTCCCCTTAGTTTCCAGATATAACGGACTTGCTCCGCCGATTTCACATCACACTCCTCCAACACTGTCAGACTCACAAAGGACAGTTTTTATGGCGAGGATCAAACTTGATGCAGGCTTTTTGTTTCAAGCATTCCGGCGTGTTATGCTAGTAGTGGCTAATGTAGCCTCAAGCTACATAGGCTCAGTTCTTTCTACCTCCACACCAACAGATAATTACTAGTCTTCAGCCTCACCTGACGCCGACAGACTGACTGTAATACTCTTTGTCACATGTAGTTCACCTGTAAACAGACTGAGTTCCCCTTTAGAAGACGCTTGTTAAAACTTAGCAGTATAGGCCATTAATAAACATTTCCCTGCATTAACCTCCACATTATTAACATACATTCCATCGCACTTGCTGAACAAGGCCCTGCAGTAGAGGTGAATGTAGATGGATTAACCCCTTATGTGCCTGCATCCGCCCTAACAAGGAGAGCTGTGATGAGGGTTAGTGCTGGGCTGGACCCACAGCTCACTTCAGCTATGTGGTTGTTTGTTTAGCTTACCTGCCCCCAGAGCTAAATACAGACAGCGGACGAGGAGGAACGGCTGATTTTTGAATTGCCCATAAGAATCAGATTCAGCTTGAGTTTATGTGGAGAAGCAGACACAGAGAGTACCTTTTCATGGGAAAAAAGAAAAGCCAATCTGATTAAGAGAAAGCCCTCCCTTCTTTCATATAACATGTTCACAAAATTAGGAGCCCAAATCCATACTAGCACACACACGTTTCCACAACAATAAATACTTTATGCACTGACATACATAAATAAACAGCATCCAGAGATATTGTGTACTGTAGGCGCTTTCAGTGAATCTGCTGAGTTCAGTTTCACAGTCAGCACATTCACCTGTACACCCATACCTGAGGAGAACCTGCTCCTCTCAAGTAGGACTCAACATTTGTGGCTCAGAAAAACAAGCCATGGGAGAACTACTACCGCAGTGGGCACCACAGGGGTGCTGGTACGGCACATTACACCATGTGTGACAGACAAAAAGGCTAAAAGTCAAAGAAAACACAGTAACTTCTAGGTGAGAAATGGCAATCAGGTGAACCAAAAATAAATATCCATCTGCATTCTCTTCTGATAGACAATACATCGTTTACACGCTGGAAAGCAAACAGACTGCAGCACAAACTGTCCGTCTTTTCTTCTCAGAAAAAACTTCCATTTAGAAAGTTTCATTCGCTGACAGCACAAAGTCAAGTCCTTCTCCACAGCGATTTTTGTTGGGAGTCATAGTAACAAGTCAGTGCTTGTGATTGGCCACTCGAGGCACGGATGAATATTGTAGTCCATGGCAACCAGAAAGTGCAAAACGATCAATATTAACAAAAAGTCTGAAGGGCCCATCCAAGCGCCCATCCACGGCACCGACGTCAGTCCTCTTTCTCCGCCCCTTAGCGAGTCACCAGGTACTTTGGTGTGGAGTAGTTGAAGAGCAGAAAGTCCATTCGATACAGGTTGAACAGTTTCTTCTGATAGAAGGGACTGATGTGCTTAAAGAAGCGTGCTGCCATGTTGCCATCAGTTCTGGTGCTCTTACCAGATGTTGGAAATTGAAGTGTCCCCTCCACTCCAGCCAGCCTGAGCACCGCCTGAGCATCCGGCTCCAGCGTCTCGTACTTCCCCACTACGTCATAATGGATAAGGCAGGGGTGGCAGAGGGAGTGCACCCGCTCCCAGTGCTCATTAAAAGGTTCCTCCCGTTGGGTCTGAGGGTCCACGAGGTACTTGACAAACTCGTGGAATGAAACGTCGTTCCCTTTCTGCAGTGCGTCGGGCTCCGGGTCAGGCCGGTGCCGGCGGATGATCTTGGTTCCGTAGCGCTTGTGGAAGGCCGTGTTGTAGCTTTGGGTGAACTTGTTCCGGTAGGCGGACACCAGGCGCTCGAAAGGCTCCCGCACGAAGATGAACTTGAGGTAGGTGCGGAGGCGATGGTTAATCTCTGGGACCGAGAACTCGGAAAGGGTGCGGAGGTTCCCCGCCACGTGGGCCTCGTGGGCAGGGATGGCAAGGGGGTCGGTGTAGCGGCCGTCGCTGGTGAGGACCATGAGGACACGCTTCCAATTGGTGCAGGCAACCTGGAAGAGAGAAAACAGAGGACGATTTTCATTCAAGTCAAAAACACTTTTGAGAGCGTTTAGTATTTTAATACACAGCAACACATCTGAACTATAAATACATCTACCGAGTACGATTGTAAAACCACTTATGGCAGAATATTCTGTAATGTGGGAGAGGGGGGTTTCAAAGTCTGACACTGTGGGGACCACCATGAAAGAACAGGAAGTGTAATGTTGCCATGGATTCAGTGACATTATACTGTGGGCTGCAACCTTTTGTTTCTATGCAATGGACATCAGAGGCAATGATATGAATATAAATCATGTCTGTGGGTGAGGATTTTAGTGAGTTATGAGTCAGAGAAGGAGTGCACACCTCAGAGTTTGAAAACCTCTGGTCTAGAATTTCAGCTCACATCTTAAGTGTCATGGTAACCAACCTTGGGTACATAGCAGTAAATAAGGTTGTGTTTATCATCCACAATGAGGTGTTTGAGATTCTCAGACGAGAGGACCTGCCGCTTCCTCGTGTGGCTTAGGCATGCCTGCCCCAACAGCTCCCTGCGGCCTTGAAGGGACCTCTGAGCTGCCAGCAACTCCAGCTGCTTGTCAGGATGTGATCAAGACGACGCAGGACCAATGAAAGAGGGACGATTCATGGAGGAAGAAGCAGAAAGAGAGAAAAAACCTTTGATAATGGTTACAGGCAAGCAACAGTTCCCACAAAACAAATTCGGAAGAGTTTTATCATTCAGAGAAGACATTTTGGGATATTAGTATACCATTCCCATTCAATGTCAGTAACTAGGAAATGTACTGTTCACATCTGCAAAGAGCTAAAACCATGACAAATATTTACTAAATAGTGGCACAAAGAGAGCTGCTGCTACAGATTCTTCAAGTGTAAAAAGTAAATGTAAAATGCAGTTTCAGCAAATGTGACCTTGAATTAAATAAATCTAGACATATAGCAGGTGTCTGCAATCACCACACAAAGACAGTCTCCTGTCTTTTAACTTTTTTTGCATTGAGCTAAATGCTAACGCCAGCACGCTGCCATGCTCACAATGACAAAGCTAATATACTGATGTTTAGCGCGTATGATGTGTACGATGTTCACAGTCTTTGATTATTATGTTAGCATGCTAACATTTGCTAATTAGCACCGAACACAAAGTCCAGCTGAGGCTGATGGGAATAACATTGCTTTGAGAGGTATCTTGTCATAAATTAAAGAACTGGAAAAAACAACATCTGAACTCATGGTGGTGCGAGGATGACCCGAGTTGTTACAGTTCATCCTGAGGGGAACATGATTTTTTTGAGATTTGTGTGTGTGTGTTCTCACCTGGTCTCCATTGTAGAGGGTCTCCAGTGGACTTCTCCTGCTCTTCTGCCGTCTGATGTCTGTCTTCGCACCAGGATCTACAGTTAGAACAGATCAAGCATCATTGTGATTACAGCTGCTCAACACATCTTCTTGCATATGTTAAAACAGGTTTTAACAAAAAAGAAAACCATTAATAGAAGAGTTATACCTCTAATGTCTTCCCATCGTTCCAGTTCATTTGTCAGTATGTATGTGTAAATAATAAAATAAAATAACTGCATCAAATCTGATACATGATGTGTTAGATGTCAACAAACAAACATGGCTGTCGAATTTTCCCTGCAGGTGCTTTGTTGACCATCTGACAACATTACTTTTATGTTTTCATAAGCCTATGAGGTCACAAATGAGAAACACTCTTTTACAAAGTGTCGTGTATTTGCACAGAGGTTTATATTACACTATAAAGACGTCTATCCGGAGTAATGGGGAAGGCCGGTCAGAACCAGCATTCCACCCCTCCTCGCTCTGCCTTTGTCATGACGTGATCCCTCTTTTAATTGACAGATTGCATAGGAACAGCGTGTTCCTCCCAAACTTTGCTCTAGCTTAACGTTTTTCCCTTCATCTGTCCTTTTTAAATTGGACTGTTACCCAATAGGAAATTAGTAATATATCCACAACAAATGAACTGCAGGACAGAGTACAGAACTAAACACATTTGGAGAACACTCACGACCAGTTTCCAAACATTACACAACCAAACAATGATAAATGTGCAACACTGATTAGCTGTGGGTTAGAACAATGCTTGGCTGTATAACATGGCTTTGTAGTGATGGACTTGCTGGAGGCTCTGCTGGTCTGAAGAAGTTAAAATATCTATCTTGATGGAGACTGGAATGATGGAGGTGGAGGGAGGTGGGGAATGTGCTGTGTGTATATTAGCATGCGGGAACCTACTTGCAAGAAGGCCTATGGAATGATGAGAAAACTCCGTACCACCATATGGAAAGCATATCAGTTTCCAAGTATAAAATCCAGAAGGGGAGAGAGTCTTCTTCTCCCCCACTGTTTCTCTTCTTTCTGCTGAGTTCACGTTTAGCAAATAAAACAGAATTTTCACCGTTTTGAAATGGCACCCAAATTGAATAAATCTGCGTCAGCTTGGGACACATTTCTCATGAAAATCACACGGACAAATATTGTTTACTGACTCATGTTCAAACTCATGCACTTCCTGTCATTTTGAAGAAGCAGAATACAAAACAAAAGGGGAACAATTACAGTTCTGTTGACTGAGCAAACACAGATTGACATGTGGTTTAAGAGGATCTGAGATAGACGGTGACACTGCCGTGATGCAGCCTCTGACCGTCCCTCTTTGCATGTGCTCACTTGAACCATCAAAATCCCCAACTTCCTCTGGGTAAATCCGTGCCACATCATCTGAACATCTAAGTCTCGCTGGACCACGTTCAAAGCTTTACTGGACACGTTTTGGGCCCGGTATGGATAAAGGGGGCACACGCAGTCACATCTACATATGCTGTTATGCACGTGATCAAATATATACATACATGATCAAATTTTTTGCATAGCACTCAGAATCAAAGTTACATTACATTCCTGATGGGATTAAATGTAGAGAAAGGAAGAGAAACGGTGTAGAGAGGTCCGCAGACTGCATCCCAGAGGTTTGAAACAGAAATGAAACTAAGTCTAAGTTCCAGGTAGGACTGACTATAATGGATGAGGTGTCTAAGTTCTTAGTCAACAGCACTGCAGTTCACATTTTAAGCAGCTAAGCCCTCCGCAAACTCAGGACGCTTCCACAGGAAGCTGGAAAGTAGGTCAAGAGACACTTGTGGAATCTCTACTTATATCAATGGTTTATTGGCTGTTTTCAAGCATGAACACTAAAGTGGTTCATCTATACTAATATATCAAGGGCAAGACAGGAAAAAGCTAAAGTAAACATGTAGAGCTAATTTGTCAACTAAATTCATCAAGGGTGGTCTCCTGTTTTGAGTCCTACAACCTGAAAAGACTGATGTGTTAAAATTGGTTAAAAGATGGAAGGGACTGTGCAGTTTAAGGCAGTATACTATATAATAATTCAATACGTACACCATTTGTCTGTGCACTTAAAGGGTAAGATAAAGGTAACTTGCTATAATGCTTGCTACAACTGGCTAAACAGTTAAACCCCACCTCTTTTTTCATTCTCGACAAGAGAACAGCTGTATTGTTGTGTTCTTCTAACCAAGTTTCAGTTCAAAACATAAAGTTCAGGATGTCCTTGATTTGGGCTGAGCGGGCGGTGGACATTTTGTTTGTACTGGCAATAACAGAATGGGGCGCTGTAATGGCACTGACCTGACCCTGACAGGGATGAGCATGCACAGGTTTCTAGAGGGTCCGACTTCAGCAGTTGGCGGTAAAGCATGGGGAACCTATCAGACTGGGAGCCGTCAGAATGAGTGGATGTTGAGGGGAAAGTGTTCCAGCTGCCTGATAGTGTAATATGTGTGAGGACGGCTCAGTACACGGTGTTTGTGGGCAGTAGATTTGCTTCTGTTTTTGGTTTTTGGTCAATGCGCTGTCTGTGAAACGCTGACGCGTTCTGATCATAGTGAACCACGTCTTTTCCTGTGTCATGTGTTCTATCACATGCACTAGAAACCCACCACTTCCTCTCAGAGACAGGAGGTGACACAACAGACAGTTGAAGAGCAGAAGCAGAAGAAGTTTGTCAGGCATGCGTTGTATTGTCAAACAAACAGGGCTCCATTGAGCCTGCATGCTGGTCTGGATCACTATAAACACACAGCTCTGTCTTATAACTGATCAGCTGACAGGAAGTTGGCTAAATCATTTGTTAAGAAGCATCCTAAAATGCTTTTACTGTGTGTGGGCCCAATACACCAAACCATTTTATCGGTAATGCTACTTTATCAGATCTCTGCCCTCCTCTGCTGGCAAATGAACTTTCCATTTTTAGAGAAACCTCTTACCTTCTGTGACCACGATTAATAGCGCAGAGCATTCGGTAATCTAAATATTTACTGAAAGAGGTCAAATTACACACAATTGTTCTTGAAATGGAGGCTTGTCATTATGAGGGCCACGTAATGGAAGTTTCCATGAGCTGAAATAAAACCACAATGTAATTTGCTTTGATCGAGGTATATAAACGTCAGATTCACAGTACTAAACGTGAAAATAGGATGTCACAAAATAAAACAACCGAAGGCAGAAAGAGGCGACGGGGATTATCGAGAGAAACGGGCCGCCAGACTTTCTGGGCTCGTTTGGAGCGTAGCTTGATTCAAAGTTGCCACAGCATCCACGTGCTAAGAGCTGCAGATGGTGGTAATTAGACCAACGGGATGAGGTGACTTTACGATCCGCGATACCCTTTGTAGTGGGGCAGCCAGTGCCTTTAAATGTTACTCATACCCTCCTTGTGTTCACTTGCACAGTTCTTTCAAATCAAAAACGCAGCAGAAACATTCCTGTAAACCATTTCTGGATTCAATTACAGGCTTACAAACTCACAAGAGGTAAAAAAAGGTGACATGTTTGTAACCTCAACCCCTGGTGGGGGTCTGGGGGCATCCTCCACCTGAAGACATTTTCTTTTGTGATTTTAACATCTAAAAAAGCATTCTGGTGTCTGGTGCATTTGCCAAGAGGGCATGAGAGCCCGTGTTGTTTTCTTCTGTGCAGAGGCTGCATTTTGCACACCGCACTTTATACTTTGTTTTCTTTTTAATACTGTGACAGTGGGAAGCTGTGCTGGACTCCCTTCACCTCCCTTTTTGCCTCAACCATTAGCCAGGCCCAGCTCCATCTGCTCCTCAGCCCTGTGTCAAGCTGCACTACATAAACAGCGTCTTCCTCTTTAAACTCTCTCATTCTGAAAAAGAATTGTGTAGATACTATCAGCTGGTAGACTCACCTCAAGTAGTATTACCGCAAAAAGCTATCCATAAAAAAAGAAGAGGGTGCAGTCATCTTGATTCTGATTGGCTGGATTGAACTGGAGCAAAGAGCATCAGCAATATCTGGCAAAAACAATCTTGAAAAACCTGACAATCTGTCTGTGGGACAACAGTTGGGATGGAACTTCTGCCTTAAAATATGGTATGCAGGTGCCTGTGGGCATTTCAGTATGATCAGACAATTTGCTATTGTCTCCAATAGCTGGGAAAGAGAGAGAAGAGTTTTCCCACCCTCTAGTATGGGAAGCCACGTGCAGCTGCCTAGCAAGTGAAGTGGAAAAGATGGAGAGGGCGGATGCAGAACAAACAGCACCATGAAGAGAGGATATGTTCAAGTCGAAATGATGATTCTAGAGTTAACCTTAGACACGCGCCTGGTTCTGCTCAGGGACGACATGTATCGGCTCAGTTTGATCCATGCCATGATGCAAACAATACAGGACATACATCCATGTGATATCATACGATCTCATTTTATATATAAGTATAACCAGATGTTGAGTTCAGGGCTTGATTTAAGAACGACACGTTGACACGTTGTACCATCACTAATATTTTTTTTCAAAATTAGAGATTTTATGCAGACTACGTTTGTTTTTTCTGCTCAGAGTGATGGTAGAAAGTGGTTTCCTGTGTAAAACAGAAAGACTGAAGGTTCCCTCCACCTTTGACAAAGGCACCGCCCTACCATACTCATCTAAGATACTCTTCATAGTAACATGTACACTCAGAATGATGCAGACAATGAAACCACATAAAAAGTGTTCATATGATGATGTATATGAGAAAGGCTGACTGGAAATACCACAACTCAGGGAAAAGCCCTCAGCATGTCAAAAAACGAGGCTGTCTGGTTACATTGGTTTTTGGCTTCTGTATGTGTTCAATTCAACTCTGTGTGGAGCCGGGACGTGTTGTTTTGTACTATATGCCGCTGCAGGCAAGGGAGGTATTGGAAATGTATTATAAGTTGCAGGATTTTATTGAATCAGTCTTTCATTGTCTCTCTGAAATAACCTGTGATTGGCTAAAGTCTACAGGCTTCAGAAATTCTAGCCCATGACGGTAAACAGAGCTAAAGTAGAGGTCTGCTCTCAGACCAATTGAATTACAATATGCTGCACAATTAATGTGGCATTTATGCAATGACGAAAAAAGAAAATTGCCTACTTTAACGCATCCTGTTTGGCGAGCACTTTAACGTGTTGAATATCTGAGTTTGGTGTTTTTGCATATTTCCTTTGAGTTCCAGGTGGGCCTAACAGAAGCTGTCCGAGCCTTCCCAATTCGGGCTTGAATGTCTGCATCTGTCCCTCCATCTTTGCTCACAATGCATCCCGACATATTCTAGTGGTCTCACCAACACAAATTCCTAAACAAATGAACAGTTAGAGCTGGGCTAGGCAAACCCTATGCAAAACCTTCCGCCTCTCTCTCCGCTGCCTTGTCTTCCTAAAGACGCCCCTCCAGCGCTTCACAGAGCGCGCCGGGCTTCAGAGGCAGCTGCAACGCCGTCTAACAGTAGGATGGGATGAGGATGAGTAGTACACCACACAAACACACACACGTCAGAAAGTTGTTCCCCACTATTTGTCACTGTGCTTCTTTGCCACACGTCCCATAAGAAAACATAACATTCTGCGATCAATCTTCTGATCAATTCCCCCGCACACTATTACAGCATCCCGTCAGTTCATCTCACGAGTTAACGGCACAATTGTTAAGAAAATGAGCTTACTCAGATAGTTCCCAAGGAAAAGAAAAGCAGACGAGGTAAACAGAACATTCAAGGCTGGAAAATAACTTGCACCGTCAGCTAGTGCAGCTCGCTTTATTATCCAACTCTGTTAGTCTTATTTGAAAAATCAAAAAGTTGCAGTCGTCAAAAACAGTACTGTGGGTTGGCACGGGGTGTTCCCCTCTCTAACAAATCATCTTTGGCCGGGGTCACAGACTCTGGTTCACAATGTGCATTTACCAGATTAACAGCCAGCTGTTTCAGTTTGTTTGGATAACTAGAGAAATAACTTAATCTCAACCAAACACCCACCTCTCTCCATCAACAACCGGGCCGAAAAACTCACATTTCTCATCCTCTATAGTCGGGTGGTTTGGTAAACATCAAACCAGCAAAAGCAGCTAAATCACAGCTGTGCAGATAACCTGGCACACTATGATATGAAGATACATTTTAAAATCTACCTGTGTTTAAAAGGCCGTTTTCAAAGTAAAACTAGGCAGGGTTCAAAACAAACTCTTGGACATTTGTCTGTGAATGCACGACTCTCTTCCTGCACTATGTGGCTCATTCAGTTTTTCTGTTGGCTGAATTTATATAGTTTTGACTTTTAACATCATTAGCTCTGTAGGTTGTTTATGTTATGTCTTTTTAGCTAATGTTATTGTACTCCGTGTCCCACACACACAAATGTTTATGGGTTTAACAAATGAACAAATTAATGGTTGATCTTTATTTAAAATATGAAAGTATATAAGAAATGAAGTATCTGCAGATGAGGGAGAAGATGTTCTTAAACTGTATTCATCACAATATCTATCATTATACCAGATATCATTTTATACAGAAGGTTTGGACAGAATCTGATGTGGATCTTAAATATAAATAAATTACTATCTAATGAACAACTATCAAGAATGGTTGAAATGTACTTTAAAATGCAATAAACAAGGAATAAATCAAATGTTTTTTTTTCCTTATTTAAAGCAATTAAACATGCACACGGTAACATATAGATTAGGTCAGTTAAGGACTGCTGGCTGGTTCCTTCTATCCTGTTTTACTTCACCGTGTTCCAGTCACATTTCTACAAATAAAAAGGGCTTGGCTCGTACAGAACTAAACAAGAAATTTTTGGTGTTGCTGTTGTCTGTCTCCGACTAGATACACAGCAATTAAGGACGCCTTGTGATTTGTTGACATCCTGTGAATTAGTCCTCTCTAACGTGCTTTTCATGTGGCCTGCATGTGTCCTGGTGGAGCTTTAAAGCAGACAAGCCTAATGAGGTCCGGTGGGACACCATGGAGTGGATGGAGGGGGGGGGGGGGGGGGGTGACTGGGAGTCCCATAGGGGGCCGGGTTCCGGGTGGGGGAG
>JAVQJL010071837.1:0-28569 GCA_036024295.1 Nannoperca obscura | reverse complement strand
CTGACAGAAATTATCTAAGTGCAAAGAGTAAACATGATCAGACATTCATGTACAGTTATTAAAGCAAAGCATATTAAATCATAAGAAATGTAATAGAGAGAAATTTTGCCACCACACTTTGTACTCCTCATGATGAGTAAACTGGACTTCATGTGTAAAACTGGCAGCGCACCCAGAATTAACAAATTGTTCATTCTTTGGGTTCAAATAATTCATAGTTTTTACTTAAACTTGTCATTGAGTTGTTTTTGCAGAAGATAATCTTAAGTTGAGGACATACTGCTGCGTTATACACAGGACCACAGTCCTCAGAATGAACTCTTGTGACTCCAATGAGCCAGGAAGCAACATGAGGGAGGCTCTTGGGTAACTGCCTCCGCTGTGGCAGTAATGCTGGGTTAACATATGGGTAAGTCATTTGTGCATGTTTGTCTGTTTTCGCTGTCTCTCTTTCCCTAATCGAAGTAGTTAATTGTCCTGTTAAAGGTGGCTGTTAAATTGATTTTGTGATGTGACGCTTCAGTGGCAACAGGCAACTGGAAAGTTAATGGACTAAAACATATTGTATAGGCCTCATCTGACCACACTAGTTTGTGTAGGAACATTCAGGGATACATTTACCACAAGACAACAAAAGGAGACAAGTTCACGTTGAGATCAAACAAAATGTTAGTGTAGTGAGTTAAGTGAATGGCCAGGATAATTAGGAGGCACAAGAGATAAAAGACTAAAAGATAAAAGAGACACTGAATGGCAGTATCTGATGTGGAGAGTTTCTATTACAGTCCCTCAGGTCTTATACACATGTAGTAGGTGCTGTGCTGTAGCTCTTTCTGTAATACGAGCCTGTTGCCAATTTTCATGTAACACCTCTCATGGTGCCATAAAACAGTCGGATTAGAGCTCTCGCTTTGTCAAAGACAAGATGAAGACACTGAACGCATTTAAAACAAACATCTGTCCTGCCGAACTGACCTTGAGTAAAACTGAGTCTCTTACAGAGATCCTGGGATTAATAAAAGTACAACAATATTATTATTACAGACTTCAGGTTGAGATTGACATCATCTCTCATTGTTCCACTGGTGAATGCTTTAAAATGTTTTGCATTCTGCCCATGCTGTTCAAATTTCAAAACTCTTTTCAAACTGTTGTTTTTAATGTAGTTGTATTGAGGGTTTCAGTGGACAGGTGAATGGATGACGTGAAAGTTATAAATGACATACAGGGACATACTGTGCCCATGATGACACCGTTTATCTTAATGCCTATGGAGTGTAACTCACTAAGGTAGCTGAAATGTAAATGTACTGAAAATGCATTTACATTGTGTCCAGGTGGGCAGCCCAAGTCCTGAGTCAGACACAACTTTCTCAAAGATGACCAACAACTAACATAGGTATAGTCTCCTTCTTTCACAATTACATAAAAGGATTAGGACATATTTATGCCATGTGTAAGCCATGCTGACTGGGTGAAAAGGTGCAGGTAGCATGTAACAGCAACAGAAAGAGCAAACGGGACCAACGTTACCTGTGTACTACCAATGTTAGATTACAATGCAGATGCACATATGCAACACGGGCAATATTGTGCTATATTGTGCTCAAGCAATCTGAAACATGGTGTGAGAATAAGATGTTGTTGTTGGCCTCTCTACTGAAAATATACACGATGACTGAAGACTTAAACATTACAGACTACTTGGTCAGGACATCCTGTTGAAGCGGCAAACTGTCTGCAATTTCTAACCTTCAGTGACAAGAAAAACTCCAGAAAATATTAATTTGCATACGTGTCAAGTAAGAGTGGTGTGCGGTGTGCTTACTGCAATACTTGATTACACTTGAGTGCTCATACTGCCTTCCAAGATAAGACTGTGGGCTCAACACCACAACCTCTTCTAAACCGTGCAGGGTTTCCCCCCACATTGTCAGGAGACGCGCTCCTCGTCGTCTTAAAGGGCCGGTTTCAAGCTACAAGCCTCAATAAATATTTGGTGATTTTTGTGGCCTGGAGGTTAAATGTGATATGCCGCACAAATACCACAGCGAGCGCAAGATCCAAGGATCCAAACTATCCAGCTTTTCAATATCTGGGTGGTGGTCGATTCAAGTGTAATATGTAAGCACAAAGTAGCTTCGAAATCTGGGACAAAGTGCATAAATATAATTTGACCAATGAACTACCACCACAAGAGTTGCATATATAAAAGGAAACATAAAAGGTTGTTAATAATAAACTGAGAGTTGGATCTAGCATTCTGTGTTTTCATTGGACAGCTGTGCTCATGACATGTTGTCTGAGGCCACAATCAAAACCAGGAACATTACATAAACCACCGTAATGAGCCACTGATATGATTAGCACTGCAAGTAAATCATAGCAATAGTCATGTCATATCTAGTGGTTGTTGGTTACAAAGACCACATGCAATGCAGGAATCAAGTTACGTTCTTTCTGCGATAATCCATCTCAAGTGGAACAATTTTCTTCAGTGACATACATCTTATGCTCCAATAGACTTTCCTCACAATCCCTATCAAAATCCTTGGGTGTTTGGGTCACTCCAGCAAAGGTGCGCGGAGGATGAAAGCAGTTACCCGATGCTCCATCGAGGACTGTGCACCATAAATCTCCCCTACATCTGGCAGAAAAATCAAGAGGTGCTGCTCATTTCCAGCTGCTCTACACCTTTCATGCCGTAGAAGATGTGCATCGCTGATCCCTCTGAATAAA
Source organism: Nannoperca obscura (assembly GCA_036024295.1). NCBI lineage: Eukaryota > Metazoa > Chordata > Actinopteri > Centrarchiformes > Percichthyidae > Nannoperca > Nannoperca obscura. The sequence goes on along the minus strand of JAVQJL010071837.1, from coordinate 25,830 downwards.
TATATATTCTTGCACCTTTTGGAACCTAAGGGCTTGGAACGTATGCTCCTACAGAGGGACTGGATTCCAGAACCATTTTGCCATGGCCAAGAACAATATTGTAAACCAGGGAAATGTTTAGACACTGATGTCTCCATAGGCTACCGCCTCTCCATTTCTCCCCTGCTACAGAGCCTCATGCTGGGTACATCCATCAGGAAAAGCAGCACAACGTTTCTGCCTATATTATGCTAAATGTTTCCATGTTCTACATTAACCACGAGACACAGGTAGTGTACAATTTCCAAGCAGGGCTTCCAAGATGGCAAGGAAATACACTGGGCTAAATATTATGGTACTACTTTTCCATCCAGAAGAGGCAACCACCTTCCACTAAAAACACTGTCTCTCATGTAGGAAGAATGCAGCCCCATGCACCCAACAATGTAATCACATCTGACAGCATCAAGATGGTTTTGGGTGTCTTTCCAAATTGGAATAAGCTGAACAATCCAAATGTTACATCTTGTAAAAAAGAAATTACACTAATTTAGTAAATTCTGTTTCTCCATACTACACCCACAAAGTGATGATGTCTGCAGAACACATTTGAAGAGTTAATATTCCACATGTGGTCATGGCTGATTTCTGTCTAATGTATGGCTATGACAGTAACTCATGGATTGAATGCTGAAAATAAAATTCCAAGGGTGATAAGTGTATGCTGGCATGTATTAAGGTAACGTGCTACCAAACCACCAAGCGTGATATGAGGCTGCAGTGATGCCAGGCACTGGTGTGAGGCAAACTTATCCATTTCAATGGCATGTGAAATGAGCCACAAACACACACAGTTCAAGGAAATTCATAAATGTAGCTTGCAATGGTAAATGCAAACCAGATCGAGCCCTAATGACACAGTTTTAACTGCTTTGAGTTTACTGGAAATTTCAACCAAAGTGCAGTAAAATCATTTTAACTCTTTGCCACTGGTGAAAGGACTTGTCTTTGAGCAGCCCTGATTAGCACCTGATTACTCTGTGACTTCAGTCAATGTTTCATTACCAACTATAATGAGGATTTTTCATTAAATCTTTTTAATGTTTCCAAATAATAAACTAAGCAAAGAACAGATGCTTAGGGGTGGAAGTAATGAATCATATTTACTCTTGTTACTGTAACAATCATTTTTTGTGTGCTTGTACTTTTTTGAATATTTTTTTTAAATATATAATTTTACTTATAGTGTAACTACACCCTCAGATTCTGCTAGAACCCTCTCTCCCAGCGTATTTAACACATGAAACTGTAGGAGTGGCCTCATGGCTACATAGTGTGTGTGTCAGAAGACATGGGGGGGAAATGACTGACTGTCTTTTTAATATACATGTCATGACGTAGACAGGTCCCAGCTGGTTTGACTAAAGGGTTGCATTAACCTCACAGGTTCAGGGCTGATTTAAAACAGTAGCTCGTGTGTTGAGCCATTTTCATACATGTGCAATCCCTCTTTAAGTAATGTGTATTTTAAATATTGTACTTTTACTACATTTGATTACAGAGAAAGAACTCAAGTTCAAGTGTGAGAATGGAACAGAAGAAAGGAGCCGCAGGAGGCAAAGCTCGGCATTCAGCTGACATTATGTAAAATATACATGTTGTTCATGTTGACATTTACCGAGGAGTGTCATGAGGTGTGAGGGGTGTAGCCAAGCAGTTGTGAACAGCACAACAAATGGACCACAATGCAACAAAACAACAAAATGATGGGTTATGGTTAAAGTTACCATTATTATACCGCAGCATGGATGAGAATAAAAAAAAAGAAGATGTATTTACCTTAATTCATCATGACTTTAATGCACCACCCAGCAGGCACGCTAAGTGGCTCAAATCAAACACAATGTTATGTGACCAGCGGGTGCATGCTGGCTGTAGCTACCTTGCTCATGGTGGGTCCTCCAGCAGGGACTTCTACATTCACTTAGGAACTTCTACCTCTAGTGAGGTGTGAACAACCTCCCTACAGATTTTGATCAGCCCTGTTATTGCTAAGCGCTCATTCAACTCAAAATGCTTAAAAAAAATTTGAGGAATGCAGCGTGACAAGAGAAGTGAAGTGGAGTGCTGATACTATGCACTGGGAACTAATGAGTGTGTGTGTGTGTGTGTGTGTGTGTGTGTGTGTGTGTGTGTGTGTGTGTGTGTGTACACTATATGTGCAAAAACGGTGCAGGCTCTCTTTGTGTATTTGTGGGCTGTAGCTGCTGTCAAGTTTATGCTGTCTACACATCTCTGTTTTCCACCTTGGTGATGTTTTATTCTGCTGCTGATTCTATAGGAATTGGTCAAAGTATTGTCTTCTTTCCTGGTTCATTCTAGCAAGGCTACACTGAGGAAGGCAGTTGTGTTTTTATATTTGATAATCAATTTATATGCAAAGTGTCATCTATAGAAAATATTGTTGGTTTGTAAGTACGTGCTCAGTGGTGCATGATGATCTACTAGCCTGTATACATTGACATGTTAATGCACTTTATCTTATTTAACATGAGTAACATTGATTGGTAAGTGCACTGACCTACTTACTTGAGTAAAATGTTTTAAAGTAACAGTATTTTTACTTTTCCGTCCTACCAACAAGGACATTGCCTAGAAGAACACATGGGTGTGCTTACAGAGTCATCATAAAACAGCCTGAGCCAGGCTAGTAAAAAGCACAGGTTGGAAGGCTAGGTGGGTGGAAATCACAACGTCTTTCGTTCCTGGAAAACTTCTGGAATGTGCTGAATGACATTTCTACACCCCAGGGAAACAGAACCCTGACAGGGATCTGTTCATTACCGTTTTTCCAGTCAGGCAGGCTGGTGTCTTTGAGAACACTAACAGAAATGTTCAGCGTTCTGTAGGGCTTGCACCATAGCCATTGTTTGTCATTAGGATAATGATAGTGATGACAGTGAAATGTCAAATTTTCTCAGCTCCTAACTGTAATGTGATTTCTGGAGGCTGTCTGTTGAGACAACTTACTGATTCTGTTTTTGGCTTCATTCAGCTGCTCGCCAAGTCTTCTGGCCTCAGCTGACCTGTTGTTAATGGACAATGCAGCAACAAACATTGGATCAATTGAATGTGGTAAAATAACATGTCCAATGCAAAATATCTTTCAATGTATTGCATAAAACATATTAAATACCATATTCGGTTGGCATTTTACTCAAAATCGCCAAAGGTTTATGCAAGATTGTAATAAAAAATTACAAATTAAAAAAAATATATTTAAACTTTAAAGGTAGTTTTTCTGCAGTACAGTAGAACAATGGTGGTGGCCAACAAATACAGAGTTGTGTTGTTGCATTTATATCATGTGCTTGTGTAGCGTATGTTTGTGTGTGGTCTATAAGGGGTTTTAAATGACCTAACACATGTTCCCTGTGTGATTTATGAGAAAAAGCATAGAATGAGAGCCACAATGCAGAACAAGACTTGAGTTTTGAGGTGTCTTATCAGGATGTGAATTTATCAAATCTGTCTAGCAACTTGTCCCACTGGTCACTGACCTCTGTTTGAGTATGTTCTTGTTGTCTTCAATGGCCAGATGGTCCTCATGGTCCCTGACGAAGGTCTCAAAGGCCTCTTGCTTTCCCATAGACAGCTGTGGACCTAAGAGAAAAATATCCAGCACTAAGGTATAATGCTATATTCTTATAATCACAAGCTACCGGGTCAGGGCTGAAAACATTTGCTAAATCAAACCTACCATACAATCTAACATTGTAACAAGACTGCATGCTTGTCATGCTATTGAAATGAAGCTACCAACTATGGTAAGTTGTATTAGGTCCTGCTGTACAGATTTGAACAGTGGGACCTGAGCTGTACACATTCCCACATACACAGGTACTCAACTTCAGCCAATCTAGCAGCCAGACTCCAGCTGGAGACCGCTGATAGAGTTGACCTCCCACCTCTTACTAATTACAAAACTGAAGGACTATAGCCTGTTTAAAGAGAACATAAACACAAATATAAACAGCAATTCTGAATACGCCAGCATTACATGATGGATGCCCCCATCATTTAGGACATAACATCCTGCTGACTGTTCATTTTTTTAATAGGCTTGTAATATTATTTAATGAGCATTTTCCTTAAAGCGTTGTACATCTGCTTCAAATGCTCTCCTTCCACCAAAGAAGTAAACCATAACATTCAACGGTTCACACTGATTATGATTATGTTTTGTTTTTGTTTACCTGTGACCAGCTGTTTTAATTGAAAATTAATATATATTTGCCAATAATGGAACATTCATACTGTGTGATTCATACTGCCATTTATGCTAACTGTGTAAGGCAACACTGGACTCCTGTTATAGAGAGCAGTAACATTTTAAAAGGACAACATTTCATACTGCTGAATACATTTAAAAATTAATATAAACAATTTTCTCAGTATATATTTTGCAGGAAAAGTACAAGTGTAAGTTATAATGATGGCCTATTTCTATCAAGCGTCAGTGAGCCAGCATGTACAATATCAGTAGACAGAAGCAGGTCATCTACAGTAAATGGAAGTTAGTCATTATTAATATTGCATATTATAATTAATTGTACAGGTGTTTTTCCTTCTATGTCAAAATGCCTGCTTTGAAGCCTATTTACTCTGAAAGGAGACCAAAATTATATGCAGACAATTAATCATTTTGGTAGGTTATTATTCGAAGCTAATTATTCAACATGTAGCATAATCAGTTTGTTTTGTCGTTTGTCACTTTTAACATACTCAAAAACGTGCTGAAAGCTGCATTGAGGTGATACATTATCATACTGAGGAACTTCTTCATAGTTCTAAGAACTGTTAAAGGACCCCTATCGCCTTTATTGTGTTCACACTGCAAGAACTGGGAATGATTTGGAGGGACTTTTTTAGCACCTACTTCAGAGTAGGTACTCTACCAGCACAAGAGGAACCTTGAGTGACGTAAGTGTACGTTGATTGATCAAACACGAGTCAATGCAGCACTGCCAACTGCTATCTTTAAAATCCACTGTAACAGCTTGTAAGAGAAGCCTTGAAAGTGGATCACACGCGGACAAATGGACTGACTGATGTAGCTGATGTTGTATGAAGTGACATTGCTATACCAACCACAGGCCAGGTTACGTCACAGTGTTTCTATTGGCAGTGCGATTGCAAACAGAAAATACCCTGGAAGGTATGTAGTTTTTGTGGCTGTGTATTCTAGATACTGGAGCTAAAAGTATAGATCTGCTAATCACAGCTCTCTTTCAACCTATGAAATCAAATTTACAGTAAAACAAGTTCTGTGTTTCTAACAAACCAGCGTGTTTTTCCCCCCGTATGGAAAACTGCACTGGATTGTGTGTGCTCTAATCTCACAATTAAAACCACCGTTGCCAGATTTCCGTGGAAAACCCAAAGCTTCACAATGATGTCCAATAAATTCCACCCTTGTTAAAATGTGTGGATTTTTGTGACAAAGATGTTCCAACCAAAGACTTACACAGGACAGTAACTCATGTGAGATTAAATGAGGGACAGTTAGGAATTTTGTTTCTTTATTTTTGGAGAGTCTTGATTGAAACCAGCAGGCATCTCACAGGCCTACAGTATGTTGCAAGCGCCAACCTCAACAAACCGGTTTGAGGGGTTTCTTGAGGGAAACGCACTCCATTCGACTCTTGACATTCCAGGAATACCTAAGAGTGATGTGACATCATATTATGTTGTACTAACATAATTTGTGGGGTAATGAGATCACATGGACCGTAGGCCAACTTTCCTAATTCTTCTTTTCCATGCTTCAAGTGCTGACAAACCACAGAGGTTTTACAGGGGAGGAATGTGTTGTGACTATTATTGCTGTTTCAACAAATTTAGAAATAAAATACCAGCAAAGTGAGGTATGACCATACTGTTCCATCAATTTATAAAATGAAAGAAACTGTTTGCAGAAAAGGTTAGAACGTGTCCACTTGATGGAAAAATAATACTATTTCTGGTACATTGTATTTTCCTGCAGTGGCCTCCTGCAAAGGACAGTAGTATTTGACTTACCGAGGTGTCTCTGTTGTCTTAGGCGTCTGCTTAGATCACAGAAATGTGTGGAGGGCCTGGTAGAATCATCAGCGTCTCATTACATGCTTGCAGGATTTACAGTGAGATCTAGCTTTCCCTGTAAGTATCAGGTCTCCTTTGAGTTTCTGTGAGCTTAAAACAAGTCAAACAGCCTGAATTACAATAGGAACACCTTGTCCATGCATTAGCCACCTTTTTACGCTATAAATAACTATCTTTTAAAGCACAAGAAGAAGACACTGCACATCTGTGCCTGTGGAAGAAGACAATAAATGAACATCAGGAAAACTTCTTTGAGTAGTGGTCATCAGAAATAAAGAAAAAAACTCCCTAATGTTTACATTATATTTTGTGCTGGCAAAGCTAAAAGCCCAGTACAGAAGGATGTATTATGGAAAGAGTAGAGTCAATTATATGCCATTCAGTCAGCATGAATGGTTTCCATGGAAAGGTCATCATCATTACATTTACAGTTAATCTTCAAGGGACAGTTTCCCTCACTGTAACCACAGAGGTTGTTGGCTACAGCAACAGAACCTTCAGATTAAACCTAAATTAAAACACGTATAAACATTCAGTGACCCATCGAGCATGAGGAAGGGATAAGTGCAGTGCATTTGTTTTGAATTAGGACAGCATAAAGAACAATGATCTAATGTGCATATAGTTTGCTTATGAGTCTCCAAGTGGGTCATGGAAAACAGGCACTCCAGATGTGAAACATATGATATATACAGCAGTGCACTGTATAAAACAACTGTCAATTGTGTGCTTCTAATATTTTATTTTATTGAATATGTAACTGAATGTAACGACCCCTTGTAAAAATGTTTGACACTGTAGTATTTCGGTGCTTTGAAAAATCCCTTACTCCCAGGTGTGCTCCAGGAGTTCCAAATTGGGAAAATCAGGAACACTAAACTGTGGAAAGTGTCTTCCCTGATCATCCTGGAAGTGCTCAGTGTGTTCTTAAGAGCTTTTGCTTCCCAAAGTGCAGAGCCTTTCTGGACAACATCAGGCTTTCCCTGCTGGTTAACAGCTGATGGAGTTGGAAGTGTGTTCTGCTTACAGCGCTGGTTGCAAACAGAGCAGAAAGAGACATTTCTCATGAAGTGTGAGAAAAGTGGATGAACATTCCACAGTGGACATGTAACTGGTAGCAAGGGGCTGCAGGATGTGGGAATGTTTGAGGGGGTAAAAACTTTTCAACAACAAAATGGACAATACCATACAGGACCAAGGTTGTTGGCAAAAGTTCCTAATTTAGTCACTGTATAGTCTGCGTTTAAGAGTGATGTAATCAGCTAACACCATCTCAGTTACAATGCAATGAAATGAGTAAAGCCGATTATCTTGCATTTTTCTCAAGAACATAGGGTTTGACCTATCAACAAAATCCACTCCAGTCGTAATTACTTACTGTTTGTCACTGTCAAATTTGGGGGATTTTCACTCAAAGTGTTTACTTTGCATTTTTTGTAGGTGGGAAATGAGAAGAGACACAGCTAAACAATTAAAGCAACAATTATAAATGTGAGCCCCCTTAAGTGATTCACTCACTTTACAGCTCATTTAGGCAGGATGTGTAAAACTGGCACCCCTTCAAGCGTGTGTTGAGTATTTAAACAGAAACTATAGGAGAAAGACTCCTGGGGGTGGGGGTTGGCTGGCAGGACGCTGGTCGCTTTCGAAAACTCAAAGGTTTCGCAATTTAACATTATGAAGGTGGTTTATATTCTCTGACCAGATTTGAGGGTGGATCCTGTGCCAAATGACAAATTACCAATCAATCAATCTCGCTTCTGATGTGGATTCTCAGTCACGCTCACAATAATGGCTAAGTGATCATTCCTGAAAATCCAGATTTAAACTGATGAAAGCAATTGATTTGATAGATTATGTGGAGAAAATAAGGTCTAAGTAAAAATTAGGCTGAGTTGGTGATCCCTCATATACATGTCTGAGGGTTACACAAACAGGGTCTATGGATCATAACTTAGCCATTAATTATCGCTATGTCAAGATCATCTAAGGGCCTATTTTTCACAAGGTTTATTTGTAGGCTATTATACAAAATAACCCATCAGTCAATATGGGAGGAAACAGGTATGAAAATGCCATTTGAGGGTGGTATTGCTAACTTTTTGGTTGCCCTAGCCAAAAGTAACTTTGTGCAACATTTATTCAGGAACTTAAGTATTACAGTCAGAGCCAAGAAGGTTCTTCCCAGTGACTTGTGTTTGTGAGTCTGACAGAAATGACCCGTGTCCTTTCTCATCTTATTATGAAACAGCTGGATCATTTATTTGTAATATTTCAATGTTTGGATTTAGTTGGACTCTTAAACTTTATGGAGCGTATTCAGGAAATCAGACAAACTCACACACTGCAGGTCATGTAGTATATTTATGTTTCTGGTCATGAGGTCCACCAGATGCTCATTGTAAAAATGCGTACACTAACGGGCAAATTCACAAAGAATAGATTGCGGCTGCAGATAGCACCATGAATTGCAGCTGCAATCTGCCCTGTCTCAAGGTCTGATTCATAGAAGATACTGCGCTAATGATATCACAGTGCAAAAGTGCCCATAAAGTTTTGCGGCTGAGTGCAATTTGCCTACAGTGACAGAAATGTTCAGACCACGAGCTACAATTAATTTTTTTTAAATTATATTCTCCTTCAAAATATCTGCTCACTAGCATGCCTGGCATGCTGATGCCTTCTCCTGGATACAATCACTGTTGCCATGATCACTGGAAAATCTATGCATGACCATCACCATTGACCCAGATGATCATGCTTGCTCCACATTAGATCACATACCATTCTGAGAGACTGATACATATGGCACATCATTTATCAGTGGTTTTATAAACACACAGCTTTACAGCCATGCATCACAGTGCTCCTCAGAGTTCAGCGAATCAGTCATTCGATGAAATTACTAATTCTGACTGACCCAGTTCAAACACGTGTTTGTTTTTTAATAGGCTCTTCTTTCAAAGACCCTGTTTGCAATTACCCCTCAGCTGGCCTTATTACCACACTGGGCACCATTACACAAAAATGTTGAGGAGGATGAGGGAGCTGTGGTTAGCACAGACAGGAGCACAGCCTCAGTTTGATGAGTTGCTGGCTCATAACCCTGTGCCCGATGGCTATGACCAAGGCTCAGGTTTATCATCACACTTAAGGCTTCACTTAACCAAAATTAAACAGGAAAAGCCAAATAAATGCTGCCGCTGGCTGGGGAGCATATCTCAAAGCTTGATTGTCTTGACTTTTAGCAACCTCTCCTTTCCTGTTACATTTAAACTAGTTTCACATCTAAAAATGTTACAAGTGGATTGACAATCCAAGAGAAGTTGCTGTCTGAAGTCTTTTCGGAGCCTTTTTTATACATTCTCTTCAATTATATTATGATCTAAACGGGGACGTGCCATGGCAAAACTACACGGAGATAACCTAATCAACTGCAACACTGTGATGAGACTTAATTCAAGACCACATGTGAGAGTAATCTGGAATTATGAGATTTCCATGTATATATAAAATAAAACATTGTAAATATCCCCTAGCATGTTTACTTATGTATGATTGTATACATGATCGTAGATATGATTGTATTAGAATATAATTAAAATATTATTCTATGAACAGCAATTCCTTTTTATTTAAAGCAGACACGCTGCCTCCAAATGGAAATGATGTTTTCTCAACGTAGTGGATCCAGGTTTGCTTTCCTTTCAGGTCTGTTTACATTGCACTGTTCTTGGCCCCTGGTCTCTGCTTTATGTTCCAGAAAGTATTATAGGTTTTGAACTCATCAGCTCTTCATCAGCAACAAATTACAGGTTTAATATACTGTACTGTCTAATGTTGCTTTACTGACATGGTTACACTGGCCCACTTGAGTGACCTCTAAACTCCTAAATTCATGCAATCCCACTGATGACATTGTTTAGAAATAAGACAACGTAGGGAGCTTTGGGATGTCAGACTCTTTGCCATGCAGTAAAATCCAGAAATCAAGGATTTGTCATGCCCCGCAGGCAACCTCAGCAAGCCCACTGAAAATCAGCATGACCACTAAGAGCTGCCCACATTCCAATCAAGAGAGATCACCTGTCTGTAATTTTTGTGCCTAAGTCATCACAAAGTCATTGCTTCTTCCAGGTCAGAAAGACTGACTGTCACGTTTAAAGGAGTCAACATCTGTGAAATGTTCGTTGAATTTATACAGTGCTTTATCAGTCACCATTGGACACTCTGGACCCTTTCTTACTATTCAGTAGCAATAAGAAGCCAAAGTGTGGTGCCTAGGATCAACTCCTTATACCTAAAATGCATGTTAACTCCACACAGAAAGGCCATGGTTGGCCCTGGTACTGTAGAGTTCAAACCTCCTTGCTGTAAGATGACCCACTGAGCTACTATGCTGTTTAAATAGTGCAATCATTTCCAGCAACAACAAACAAACAATTAAATAAAACACAGCATCTAACTATGCAGATTGTTTCGGATTTATTTGCCACGGTTTTGAAATATCCATATGTGAGAATTTTGCCACCGCCCAAATACAATAAAGATGGGTGCAATGTTGTTTGTGGAGTTTACAGCCGGACAATAAGAGATTTAAAAAAATAACAGCAACATCTTTTTACAGACAATGTCTCTGTTACTCTAAAGTCCACTGTGCTTTCAGCAGCTTTCATTAGAACTACTTTCTGCTAAAAAGCGTCATCCCAACAGTTTTGGGGTGGAAGCAAAGTCTGAAATTTCAAAACCATGGGAAATAAAACCAAGACTAACTACATGGCTAGATACCACTAGCTGTAAGTTTAAAGAAATATGTTCTTTGTAATGTGGTTGAAGCAACCCTTTAATTTATAAGCCTAAAACTGTATCTGGAAAGGTTACACTGTATCCCTATCACAGCACATCTGGTGGCTTTATTTATTTATTTTTTTAATCTTTAAAACCCCAAATGTTTGTAAAAATCACTTTGTAAAGACAAGCAAAAACAAGCCTTGTTAAAGTACCTCTTTTCATGTACTGTACAGCCCTTCCTCCACGGTCTGCAGAAATGGTGTCTGTGCTTCCATCCGTCGGCAGTGGCATTGTGGACAACCTCGAGGCGCTCTGGGAGGCCAGGCACTGGCAGCTGGGGATGTTAGTAAGCTGAGCAGTAGCATCCCGGGCCCTTATTTTCTCTTTCTTCAACATCTTAACTAGGATACCTGTAGGTACAGGGTTAAGGACTCGTCTCGCTTTGTCTTTCCTTTGAAAAAAGTGCTGAATGGAAAAGAGATCTTTCACTCAATTGCACATGCATATAAAAGAACTAACCAGATGTTGAGTGCTTAGAATTTGATGTGCAAATAAACAACAGTGTCCACCTGAATACCACTGAAGACCATTTTGGACTGAAATGTCATGAAAACCGACAATATACAGTAAAGAGGTGACTTTATTGTGGGCTTCTTATAATGGGCAGAGCACTGACATGTGCTCAGCGTCTGACCTTACTGGCTCGGGAGAGGTGTCATGGTCTGGGATGAATCAGTGGAGAGAAGTGGAGCCAGAGAGGCTGCAGAGACTTGACCAAGATTCCACAAAATCCTCTGCCACTGATGAGTCCAAGTGCAGATGTGTCGGTGAGTCTGGGTGCGCATGTGTGAGTGTGACTGAGGGTAATTGAGAGGCTGCAAGAGGAGGCTGAAAGACAAGAATGTCCACTTAGATCCTGTTCACACTTTTATTGCCATGACATGTTTCGTTTCTCCTCCATACGCATTGTCTCTATGCATTAGATTTAATTTAATCGTTTCCTCTGAACCATGTACTGTACTTTGCCTTCCAACTCTACAGCACTATTCTGTATTTGATCAACTGCCTCCTGCTCAAACTGCTTTCAGCTGGCCCGACTTATTTTTTGCACACAGCAGAGCAGAGATTCGTTCAGCACTTTCACATTTGATTATCAAATCGACGCCTGGTTGCCATGCTTCATGACTTGTAGAGTGACTTTGACTTTATGACAGGAGCACACTGGTGTTTCCATTGCTCGTGAGAACAGGAGGAGACGGTGCTAGCAGAGGCAATTTTTTGCAATCGGAACTGCTGACAGAGGGAAAATTGTAATTACATGAACTAGAATTTCATGGGAAAACGGTATAAAGAAAAACATGATCGAGACATTTCACAGAGAGGTGCCAAGATTGCTTTTAAGATGTCAACAGAAAGCAAGAAATCAAAGCTTGTCACAGGTTAGCAGGTAAAGGGGCAAAAGCTTAGCTAAAGTTATTCTATAAGAAGTTCTTCTTCATATACATTACCTACATGAATAAAACATTACAGTCTCATAAAATATTCATTCAGCTCCTGCACTGTGCGCCTGTTTTTCCACTATAAATGGACGTGTGTTTGATGGCCTAATCACAACCCATAATTTAAAGGCAACACATTAGTCTGTTCTTCAAGCATGTTCCTATCATGAGATTAGCAGACATCTAGTTATGGCCAGACTGTGGTGGTCAGCAGATAATTTGGGATATTCATAGAAAGAAATAACAAAAGTCAGAATGTCATTATTTCAGATGATGAATGGACATAGTTTTAAAAAGGAGCTGGAGACGGTAATTTATATTCCTGTCAGCCAATACAAAGGGGGTGTCAGGGGGGAACAATAACACGAAGGAACCAAGTCTCAAATTACAGTTTCCAATGAAACCAACCATGCAGTCTCTTCAAAACCGCCAAAATCTAAACCCGACACAATTCCAAATGACATATAGAAGCCAAGTTTTACAGAGGAATATGTTTCTGTGGGTCCTATGTCATTGTTTCATACAAGTCATTACTTCAGACTGTTGTTCATCAGGTTTTTCCATTATTGAGATCTGTGGCATCTGATATCTTCATTTATGCTGAACCCTACCATAGACTTCTAGTATATGATGAAAATGTATCTTGGGGGCTGCTTCACATGCCATGCACTCAAAATGTGGCCAAACTCAGCTCATGGTGTGCATTCTGTCTCTGCCTTTCATCTTTCTTGTTAATCTCTATTATGCTGTCCAATAATGCAGACATCACAGGAAACAAAGAAAATGCCTACCAAAGCAATGTCAATCTCACTGGTGCCACAAATTGCTCCAATTCCAATGTACCTTACAATATACAGTAAGTAATAACACATTCAGCAATGATGTGTTTCTCCTCCTGCTAGATAACAGTTATACAATTAGAGGAAGGCTTGATCAGTATGACTGTCTTGAAAGCAAAAACCATTGGAGTGAAACTACAAAAATCCACTTCGCGTGACTGTCTTCTAGTGAAAAAGATAGAATCCAAATTGATCTGGTGACCATGTGGTCTTTCCTTTAGGTCAGGATGTACTGATCAGTGGTCAATGAAAAAACAGATGAGATGTACAACAGATGAGAGTTTCGAGTCAGTTAGACAACATGCAGTGCACAGAGATCTGAAAAACACTAGACTGAAGCCAGTTGTCTAAAAGACACCAAAGACATGCCAATGCTAACGTCAACTCCTGTGTCAACAGAGCACTAAGTGGTGAGTGGGATTACAACTAAAGTAGTATTCTGTATTATTCTATAACTTTTGAAGAACTGAGACCTACCTTCTTCATTCAAATAAATTTAAATATAACACCATTTGGTTATAACAAGTTTAATCCAAGACCAGGCAAACATTTCCAATCTGCAAAAGGACCAATGTTGGTCATTTCATTCAATCAGCACTCATTAGCATATATGCAAAAACTGTTTGCAACTGGCAGCAAACTTAAACTCCATGTTTGACTACTTGAAATTCTGTAAAGTGCTTAATGGGTACAAAGTTCTCACAAAACCCAAAACAATTCAGCCTTGATTGTCACACTGGATGATATATTTACATATTCATGAACACTATAATACGACCAGTAATGATGATTACATTTCCAGTGTGTTGAGTCCCTGTTTCATCAGACAGAGGGGTATATAGAAGAAATAGAGGTACAACTTTCAAACTACAGTATGAGGTTCAAAATAGGCTAAAGACATTAATGTGTTGAAATGTGAGGATACATAACTTCTGTGCCTTATCACTGTTGACTTTGTATTAGCCAAATCTTTCTTGGAAACATTCAACAGCACGTGAGCTAGTTGTGAAGTTCTATCATTCATCTTTTCAACCTAGAAATGTTGCCACTTCCTGTCCCTGGATCACTGCCATTACACAATATTTACACCCATGTTCCACTTCAGTTGTTAAATTAAATAAATGGATGTCTTACTATTGTCAAGCCTATTAATGGTAGGTCCCCAAAGTTAAGTTTAAAGATAAAGACATGGATGTGAAGTACTAAAAACATTCCTGTGGTGTAAGTAAGACCTTAAATACATAAAAGATCAATGTTGAATCTTTTAAACTGCTGCATATTATAGCAGTGCTTGTAAAACTAGACTGAACTGAAAGTATACACTAATATGTTGTTGCAGGTGTTTATTGTCCATGGTACCCAAAGGTAATGAGCTGTATGGGTGCCTCCAGGGGAATTAAACTGCAAACGTTTGGCTATATTTATGTTTAACATATGTGTTACCACATTGATGACTGAAGGAAAACAAACAAAAAACATTGAATTAATTTAACTTGCGATAAGGAAGCTCACAGTGTGGCAGAACAAAAACTTTAACTCCCAGAAATCATGTAGTAAAATGTCTAAAGTCAGGTAGCAGTGAGAATATTTAAAGATCCCCCCCAGACATGTTTTAACATGTATATAAATCGCTCTACGCTGAATAATAAATTGTATGTGATATGTTATTATTACAAAAAGTTCAATTATCTTGTTAAAATCTTTAAAATGACATATAACATCTGAACTGCTGGACAACAGGTGTGTCCTATTTCACAGTAAAGTCCATTTTCAGTGTGTGTGTGTGTGTGTGTGTGTGTGTATAGGAGGTTTCAAGTCTCTACATCACACTTTTGCAAGTTTAATATTGGGCCTGGATTGGCTTCTAAACTATTTGTGATGTCACAAATCATGCTCGTAAGCCTGACCCTGAAAATGGGATTTTCAGAGAGCACAAAGAAACTTTCAGCAAAAAACATCTCTCTAGTGTCAAACTACAGCGACGCTCAAACATTCAACTGCAGGAACAAGAAGTGGAGGGGAACTTTAAGACCAAGAGTCAAAGAGTTTGTTGCTAAATAAAAGCCTGTTTAATGAAAGCAACTACCAAATAACATATCTGCCTATCATTTGCCTTCCAGGATCTATTTTCTGATATGAAAGCTTATGAATGTAATGCTGTTAGGTTAAATACAGCAACAAGGACACATTTTCAAAACTGCACTTTTGTGAGACAATAACATACAGTATTCAACAAAATAAAACAATAAAGTAATGAATTGCCTAGTCCCTTTCATTCAAGTTATTTTCATACCATACTGGCATGACCTGAAACCAATGGCTACCTTGAAGATTGGGTATCAATCTCAGGAGGTATGGTATGCAGGGATGTACTAAAAGTGATCGGTAGTAAAGAACAGACTTTTATTTGAGCAAATGTTATATGGATAGTGTGAATGTATGGGGTCTCGCTTAAGGATTTTCTGTAGATTGCAACCACAGGTTTTCAGAAAAGTACAGTTTCAAGACACACTTCACTTGACTGTACAGTAACATTTTACCACAGTGAGAACATTTTGGGAAATTCTAAGTGCGACATACCAGTTTAACGTGGCATTACAAATGTGTGTGCAGTGCTACTCTTTAAAGTCAGCAGTGTTTGTAATGTTATCCTGGTTGTTCTATCATCATGTTAGTGGTGGATGTGTCATCACCCTAGCAGAGTCAACTAAGCATTACCAGGTGCCCCACTCCCATGCAGAGTCAAACATGCATGGGAACACACAGGGGCAGTGGGCAGGGATACACCCTTTTGTTTTACAGGGAACTCTCCCATAATAAACCCTGTGAGGACTCAGTCAGTCTAGGAACATTAAGCCTGTAGCATAGGAACCAATGGCTCCCAGTAACGCTTTTAGCAGAGTAGGGGTGAGACATGTTACACCGACACGGAAAGCATGGTGATTAGCTAGCGGATGCAAGCTTAAGTTGTAGAAATTGTCTGGATCTAGATAGTTATTAGGGATTTTTCTGAAAATGATGTCACCCCTACAAGGTTGGTCAACCCACACTATAGAGTTACACGCTGCAGACAGACCACCCTGACTGAGGGACTGACAGTTTAGGCTACTGCAACTTTATATACAAACTTCACAATGAAAGAACATAAAGGCAATATGGTCAGAAAATATGAGCTTTAAAACACGCACAATACCAATTTTGGCAATTGCATTTACATCATGTGAAAACCAGTGCATGACATTTTGAGAGGGAAAATCCACAAAGAGGAGCGGATTTCACATTACACATGCTTGGTCCAAGAAATACTACAGTGAAATATATGCATGATAATATTCTATTTATTTTGGAGAGCTGAGGTTTTTGTGGCTAAATAATCAAGCAGACATCTCAATTTTCCGACTAATGTGCTGTGATCTAATGACAAGCCGCAGAAAGCTGGGTTGAGGGAAGAATAATCCCATAAAGCCATTAAAAATATCATATTTAAATGCAAATACCATCATTATGATTAATAGTAATTATGATGAACTGCAGTCATTAGAAGGTCTATCTGAACATACACATTAAAACAACATTTCATGTGTATTTTGGGGAACTGGTTATGAATTCAAGGCTACTTACATTTCATAATTTATGTGTTTGTAGAAGTGCTGTAATCAGACCATGCAATAACACAGGCAGATTTACTTTAGGATAAATACCGTTCTGCTAATGAAGATTTTGTTTTCAACAGTTTGGGTGATCAAACTGTGAGGCTGGATGCAGACACAAATTTTAAGTCGAATTGAAATCTACCCTAGTCAATTTATTTTGTATATTTTCCCCATTTTCTTTTCATTTGAAATGCAAATTCCCTATATGCCATTCATTCATTGTCTCTGCTAACTCTACTGTCTGGGCAGGGTATAGACTGTAGTATGCTCCCCTTTTAAAATATGGTGTTGCCATCTGCCTTTTTTAACCTATACCTTTTCACTTTCACACTGTCCCCTTCACTTCCACACTACAATATTAAGGTGCCCACGACCAGTCACAGGTAATAAGTCCTTATAAGATGCTTATTAACATTTATCAACATCTAAAACGTACAGTATAATGCACCTAGTTAGTTATAGTTAAAAGTTGGGGATTCTAGCATCATTTTAGACGTGCAATGTAAAAATGAGCACTTCTAATTTGAATGCCATGTATCTAAACCTCAAAGACTTAGTTTAGGGGGATGCTAAAACACTCATTTTATTTAACAAAAGGAATGTCATTTCTGTTGCAGAAATTTCTCCTTCTGACAAAGAGAAAGTGAGCTAAGTTAGCCAGGCTCCTCAGGTTTTTAGCTTGATGATCAATAACAGATTTTATCTTTATGTAAGTTAGTACAAACCATAAAAAACCCTTCACATTTGATTTAGAAAAGAGTGGATTTTTTAAATGTTTTGTTTTGTTTTTTGAATAATATGATTCCGCTACAGTTATGTTACGTATACTAAAGAACAAAGAACAATGTTTTCATTCTTTCATCACATATTGACTGACTAAGCTGGCTGCACCATGTCAAAGGATACTAATCTCATTATCACGTTGTGTCAGCATCTCCTTTAATTTGGTCACTTCTGCTGCACGGTAGTGGCTGTCTGGAATGACTCCTTCCTTCATGGTTGCGGCTGGTGACTCTTGCCCATCACTGTGCCTATTTCTGCCATCTTGCTTATCCATAATCATTACCTGCACACAAACCAAAAAAGACTTAATGTAAGATATAAAAATAAGAGAATGGCTTCTTTTTAGATTGTTGTTAATACCAATTGCTGAGAGTTGCATTCAATCAAATTATGATTTTAAGCTACAGTCATAGATATGCAGTTTTATACCTTAAAACTGATTTAAGCGTTACATGACTTCTTAATGAGTTTTCATGATTGGTTTCCAATGACCTAAAAAAACTTCTACAGGAAAAGACTTTCTTTCTACTACAGTTGGGTTTGCTGTGGAGAAATACATTCAGTATAAACAACCATCTAATGCCATGAATGTAAACAAGATGGAAAATACATTGTGGTATCATCCTGGAAAGTGGTGCTCTTCTAAATTCCGTGATATTCCCAAAACATTAATTAAATTCCCCTCTTTTCCCTGTCTGCATTATAACTCTAAAATTTCAATGATACTCCAGGTTTAAGGACAGGTGGGAAACATGTTAAAGGATTAGGTTTATTTTCCACAAGATAGAAGAGAAAGGTGCAGAGGAGGGGTGAGGCCAGTCCAAGACATATACTGTATGGAACCACACTGAAGAAAATGTAAGTTTGGGCTGAGATTCCCTCTTAATTGAATGCCACTCCTGCAGTGTAACACATACTGTGTTAAATCATTGAGCTCACACTGCACAAAAGATAAAACTGCAGATATGCACGCTGGTGTTTGGACATTAACCTAAAACAAGGACAAGCAGAGTGTTAAGCACGAGAGAGCTAGCCAAAGTTGAGAACAAAGGAGAAAGAAATCAAATTCAAAGCAGATCCAAATTCCTAGAGAATCACTGGAGGGTGACTGGGGTGATGCGGAGAGGAATGTAAACTGAACAGGAGATAGAGTTTGCGAATCATAACAAACTGAAGGAGAGATAAACAGACAGTCAAGTGGGATCTGGAACTGCTTCTGGTCGCTGCTCCAACCAAACCAGAGTGCAGGAACAGTGTGAGCACCGCAGTGTTTTACCTACGCTCATTTAGCAGCACTGGGCCATTGGCTGCTGTTTGAGAAATGTTGAATTAAATCTATAACTGATGTCTTTGACTTTATATGACTTTCTCCTAAACAAAAACTTTTTGTTTGTTAGAATTCATGTTTTCTACCAGGAGTCAGTAGCAAACTTTTTCCACGGCAGTCTGTGTGACAAATTATCACTGGATTGGCACAGAGCCCAAACCAAAATGATGTCCAGACTCTACTTTAACAAACATTACACAGGAAACACAAATATGACATTGACTGAAGCAACTCATTCAGTTCCCAAATAATACATACAGAGAAATTAATTAACAAGCAGAAATTCAAAAGATGCCATTTATGTAACACATACAGTGTTCACTATTTGTTCATTATTATAAAACTATGCATTTTATAATAATGGGAAATATATGTTTACTCACCCATTCATAATAGATAGCAAATAATGAGTTCTTCCATTGTCATTTTATTTAAAGATTTTATTATTACTGTTCAACTGTTTAGTAGTAATATATCGTTTTTATGAAAAGCCAGAGACAAGCAGCAAATTCTCATATTTGAGAATCTGGAACCAGAGAAGGTTTTGCATGTAGGCTTGATAATTTAAAATTAATTTTATTATTACTTATGGATTACTGGCCAGTAATCTTTAGCTGATTGACGAAAGAGGTACTTCAACATGTTTTTTGAGCTGTAAACTAAATGATATGACTGTACTGTGATTAAACACATCATTGCTGGTGTTAATATAAACATTTCTTAACAGAAAAATCTGCATTTCATGGATTGAATGTCACAACACGGGAGAAGTGAATGAATGAATGAGTGAATGGTTTCGGACTCAGCCCATGCCTCCTACAGTCGTTCCCTCACTTGTTGCATTTTTTTAATTAGCTGGAAGAGGGGGTTCTAGTGGAATTTGAGGGTGTAGTTACGCTGTAACTGAATAAATGTTTCAGTATTAATTTATATTACCAGAAATACTGCACTCACATATACAATAGAAAAAGGAGTTCAAACCATTGTGTATGTAGGTATGTCTAGTCTACGTTTTGCTTTAGCTGTCATGCAAATTCTTAAGTATCTGCTTTGAACACATGCATTAACGACTGCATGTCACATTACACCTCAGGTCTAATTAGATGGCAAATAAGTGCAAAATACCAAGCGTCTAGACTTAAGTCAGGCTGTGGGGAAATCAACAGCACTGAATGAAAATGGGCATCATTGGATTTTAAAATGTTCTTTTTCTAGCCATCGTCTCCAGAATCAAGCATGCAATATCCAGTAAGGTTATGGTTAGGCGTGATAATGAGATTGTGTAAAAAATCTGTAAGCTATAATAACAGTAACCAGTAGTATTTACCACATTAAAACCGGAAAGGAAGTTTAATACAAAACTAAGGCATTTCCCAGCAGAGGACAGTAGAGAGAGCTATTCAGAGGAGGAGGTGAATGGTCAGCTGGTCACTGCTGAAGAGAGATCAAATTTGTTCGGTTTCTTTCTTGCGTCCATTCACAGTTACAGTGGAGATAAAACTCGAGCACTAACTGACTAAAAGAACGCTAGCCTGGTGGTAGCACATAGAAAAAGTAAATAATAGGAAGGAAATGATGGAATGATAAGGAGAATAAGCAGAGCTAGATGCTTATTCAGGGAGACATGCATGCGGATACTTTACGTGGAGAGCCCATACTGTAAATGCATTACCTTCAGCAGGGAGAAACAGTGCTGGATTTTTCTCATGTCTGGTCCCAATGATAGTGTCACGTCTGGATCAGGGTCATCCAGAAAAGTCTTGACTAACTCTTTCAACCTAAACACACAGACACATACAAACAGAGACTTATAATAACCTACCAATGCTTAAACCAGTGCGACGTTCCACATTACAATCCTTATCCATCACACTTAGCACCGGCTCACCAGGCACTCAAACGGTTAAGATCTATATTTGAGGAGTGCTTCTAATGTTTAAAATGTGGGTCTGGTCAAAGAAAACTATTTACTTAGACGTGTGTTCCAGCTCAACTGGGCCAGCCTGTTGATAAACTATCACTGGATGTTAGTCCAAACATTGGTTCTTCAACTCTGGAACCGGCCACTGGAAAAGACCAGGAGGCACCCGTCCAGATGGATCCAATGTCAGCACGACAACGTGTGGTTTTTATTTTCCACTATTACGTATTCTGCACAGAAACACGCTAGGTTTACATGACAAAGGACTTAAAACAAACGTGGCGGTCTTGTTTCAGGGCCCTGTGATACATCAGTGTTTTTTTTCTACAAAGCTTGACTGGAGAATGGCACTGAAGGGCATTCTCCAGGATCAAGCTTACAATATTTTGTAAGAGAAAAACCATCTTTCACATGCCGAATTTGATTATTTTCAAATAGTTTATTTAAGTATGAGGCAAATTAATATTGCATTTAGAAAAACAAATTTAAATTGACTTTAGAACACTTGTATGGATTGATACTGAATCTCACCATGCTCTAAAGGCTGCAGATTAGTCTTCTGCAAAAGCAAATATCTGTACACCTGATGTGAATATGAATGAATATGAAACATGTTTGGAAATGTGAAAGCAAATATAACCGGATATGTGCAATCACTCAGCACAGGGGATGAGTCAAGGCATAAACTGGAGAGGAAACAACAACAAAAAAAGTCAGCATGTCCAGTGAGTGTGGTCACAACAGACATCATTAAGGTTCCCTGTGTGAGTTTGATCACAAAGAGGTAGAAGTCGCAGATAATCACCCAGGTAGAGAGGAAATAATAAAAATGTGGACTGAGGGGGCTGAGGCACTATAAATACATCAGCACTGGATGGGTGGTGTGCCAAGTTCGCAACGGAACCTCTCGCCTGAACTCTGGCACTGTATGACTGCCAAGGCTGAAACGGAGTCCAAGGAAACTTCATTATATCTGCTTAAGCCTCGGTGAAAGTGGATCCAACTCATCATCGATGCATATCCAACAGCATTCATTTTGTAGGCACTTTGGGCAAACCCCAAATACTTTAAATCATGAAACGTATTTGCTTAAGAATCTAGGGGTTTTTAGCATTACAAATACAAATTAGAGTCCAGAAAAAAAGACTGTCTACTCTCTTTCCTGGGTCCTGAGATGACATCATTATGTATAGGCCTACACAAACACAAATATATTGTTTATCACAACCCACGATCCTGTGGCAAAAGGCGTCAGCTCCTCTAGAACATTCTGACTGAACTCAGGATGAATGGAATGAATTTGTTGCCTCCCCTCTTCTGTTAACTGTAAATCTGGAGATCATCATCACAGGCCACAACATCTAGGTTATCTTGAGAGAATCCAGGAACAGGAAGTGACATACTTCTGGATCTCCTCTGCAGTTAACTGGTCATCTCTGTGCTCTCCTGTCACCATGGCCAGCTCTTCCTTTAGAGACTTGACCTCCCTCTTCAAACGTCCTATTAGCTGAAATACACACACAAAAAGCAAAGGTTAGAGGTCTACTGTATGTGCACATACACACAATGGAAAAAAAGCACACTTAAACATGTTTGCACCTACCAGTAAAAAAGAAAGGCACACTCTTGCGCACACAGACCGAGGCTATTTTGCTGCTGCCAACTGATGAGATAATCCTTCTGAAAATGATCTTGCGGCTTATCTTACTGATGCATTTTGAGAACAAACTTAAGTGATTCCAGACAACTGAATGCTCCAGTGAGAAAATGCAGGAAGCAAAACATAAATTAGCATGAAACATCTACGGTGGCAGAAAAAAAAGAACACATAGAACCTTCTGCTGCCGTCTGTCCGCACGTGTTTGGTTAAGGCCTTGCACGCTGAACCAGCGGGCTGGTTGCCATCAGTAACCGCTGTCCGGGTCTGGTTACTGTATGTATAAAAAAGCTAAATATCTCACCAAGTCCAGACATAGCTTCTTAAAGAAGTACGTAGATAGCAACTTCTGTTAATGTCAAAAATTATGATCAGAGGAGAGGTGATGTGACGGGACCAGGATGTTGTTGGATAAACAGCTTAAACCATCATTCCACAGACAGCAATATGTTTCCTAATCTGCGTTCTCCACCTGCTGAGCTATTTAAAGCTTGAAAGGAGAGCCTACCAAAAACAAGTGTGCCCGGGTGCCGTAGTTGACATATAGCCTTTAATCTTTGGACAATCTTTGGCTGCCGGGGTCCTTGCCTTGTCTGGGTAAGGATAAGAAGGCATCTAGCTACCTAGCACCTAAAGGATTAGTGAGTTCAGATTAGGGCTATGCGATATGACAATATATATTGTGTGATGAAAGACACACTTTTTACGGCAATGTTTTTGTCATTTGACTTTGCATTCCGTCACACAGCACAGATGCAATCAGGAAATCTGCATGAAGCCAACACAAAGTGAACATGAAACAGAATGGGGGAAGATCTTCAACCAGCCAAGACAAAACTCCTTTACCGCGTACGTAAGAATCATGTCAAACAGTACAGAGATTGTGTGCGGATACAAAAGTACAGTCGAGTGTAACAAACCCCTGACACAGAAGATGCAAGAGGCTTTTGCCTGTGGCGCAAAGGTTCTAAATAAAAGGAGAAAAATATTCAAGTATGAATAAGTACCTTTAATTTGTCGAACATATAATTCAAAATGTCATAAGAAATAGGCTTTTCCATGTGGTCATTTCATATAAACTATTTATTCACTGAATTTACAGAAAATGTGTAGCACATATGTATTGTTATCTGGATGTCAGGATATGAGATTTTGGTCATATCGCACAGCCCTAGTTCAGATCATAGATGAAGTGGCATTACATGTATGAAGGAGTGGCCATAAAGAATTGATTCTGACAACGATAGCTCTTCTGATGGGACAGAACCATTTCATATTGGTGCACTGGCTTTACTGTGTGTTTTAATGCTCCACTGACAATGAGATAGAGTAGAGTAGAATTTGGATTGAATGATTA
Organism: Nannoperca obscura; assembly: GCA_036024295.1. Taxonomy (NCBI): domain Eukaryota; kingdom Metazoa; phylum Chordata; class Actinopteri; order Centrarchiformes; family Percichthyidae; genus Nannoperca; species Nannoperca obscura. The sequence goes on along the minus strand of JAVQJL010071837.1, from coordinate 1,880 downwards.
ATCAACTGTAGGTCAGAAGGACTAAAACAGGGGCTGTCAGGTTATAAAGACAAATGTTGTTTGTTGGGAAATCTAATGCTGATGAATTTAACAAAGGTATCACTTGATGGTAATTATTTGTGTTAAACACCTCTGACAGCAAGTGCTCGGTTGTCTACATCACTAACATTGCTTTTCATATTTCATTCTTTATTGTTCGAGCAACAGACCTGTTAAGTCGGGCCAAATCCTACCAGGAGCAAGAGGTTAGAGGGGAGCCCACTTGACATGTGACCTTATTTTGATGTTAAGCCGTTACTAGCAGTGTGCCTTAACTTGAACTTAAGGTGCCATGATTAAATGTGAAAGGGGCCGCATAGATAACAGACAACCCAGAAGGACTGATTAACCTAATGAAACCTACAGCTTGATTGTCTGCAGCTAGCTGTTCGAAATGTTAATTGGGCATTTATTTATTTGCCAAATGCCTTGAAAAAGGAGTCCAACAGTCCAACAAGAGAATGACCACCTCTACATAACATCTGAACAGAGACGTGTAATTACATGTTAATGGTAGGGAAAAAAGGCCAACACCAAAATCAATAGATTGTGTAGGTATTGAAATAAAGCCAGACCAGTTGTAATAAAAATTCTGCACAAATCATACCACAAAACAGCACACTAAACCACCTAAAGAAACAAGAGGCAATTGTTCTTTTTCTCACATGACCCACTTAAATCCCACTTAACTATCACTGAATCTGACCACACTGCAAAACTCTACAGCAGACTGAAAGGCTGGAACTGTCTCAGTGGCAAAGAGCAAACACAACAGAAAGTGGCAACTGTGTGCCAAAGTCACACAGCGACACTCCTGACACTAGGTTGCTAGGGAGACAAAATTCTGTAAAAACTGAATCAAGGTCAAAGGTTGGACTGAGTCATCTAACTTAGCAAAGAGCCGCCACTTCAAACACATCTCGTAACTGGAAAGTCTCAACCAGTCATAGAGTTAGACATTGTCAAGTCAAGATGCTCTTGAGAAGAAACAGACCTGCAGTGTGGTTTTGGGTACGTGCCACTTAGCCAAATGAAAAGTTCATCTCTAATCCGCCCATATCATATTGTTGAACACTGAACATCATAGCTGGCCATCCCTCACCAGAGCCGCTCCCTGGATCTCTTTTTTGGAACCCATGGTCTGATGTAATTCTCCCAGCTGCATCCTGAGAAGCTGACCACCGGTTGTCGGTCAGCGGAATCGTGCAGTTTATTTCGGAGCATGGCCCGAGCCCACACTGGTACCACAGGACCACGACAGGCCTCCATACAATCCCAGTAAAAACTGACTCAGGCTCTGTGACTGATGATGCCAGCATCTCCTACGGAAACCCAAGTCAGTGCAGCAATGCAAAAGGCAGGTTGTTAAGGTGATGGAAAAAGCAACACTAGATGTATGTCTATGTGACTTTATATGTGCTGACAAACATGTTACACGGTTGAGTTGGAAACATTAAACTCACTTTAAATGATATATCTTCTTTCTGAATACATACTTTCCATCCTGTGCAGAAAACCACCCACAGTAAACTATACACACTGCAGTAGTTACACCTCAAATTATACATATTTAGTAGTATGCCACTCACAAACATGCTGCTATTATAGAGCCTCTTTTTATGAAGGAAGAGAAGTCATTGTTTCCCACTATACCTAAACGTGGGCACAGCCTTTAATCTCCCACAACATCATAACACATGGGTGTTCCATGTGTGGCACCATTTAGGCATTTTAGAATAAGGCAAGGAGCATTGCAATACACCACACTGCTACACTTACAGGGGGGCCGGGGGGGGGGGGGGGGGGGGGGGGGGGGGGGGGGGGGGGGGGGGGGGGGGGGG